>VZTH01005975.1:229728-247667 GCA_013397815.1 Aleadryas rufinucha
ATTCTCAAACTACTTCAGAAGCTTGCAACCCTCACTTGAGCAGCAGTGATGACATTAATTAAGAAAAGGAGCTTGTCATCTTACTCCAGTGCACATTAGCTTTGTCTATCTGATATTCCTAATGGATGTCTCTGTGTAAAGGCCCACAGATGGCTCCAGCAATGAGGAGGAGGAAAAGGAAAACACATAATCTCTAAATGTCAGAGAAGAATAAAAGCCAGCTAAACAAACCAAACAAGATGCTGACAATTGACACTACCCTACAGCAGGAAGCTAAAACCCTGCCTTTGCGGGAAGATTATAATGCTTTTTTGTTGTTGTTGTTATTGTTAATCACCCCAAGAAGAGAGCTTTGCCAAGGAAGAAAGAAAGATCGATCACTGTGAAAAGTGCCAAGCTACACAAAATGAATTCCAGTATTTTACTGACCTGAGTGCTTGACTGTTGGCAGTGCATATGAGTACCTATTTGTGTAATTTAGGGCTGGGTGTTCTCAGAAAAGTACAATTTATTGTCTTCATTGAGGCACAGCCTACAAGTCATAATAAGTATAAGTGGTTAACAACCGCCGTTACTCCCTAGCCAAAAGTATTCAGTGAATCATCATTGAATGTTTTTCTACTTGTTTACACCTTGTTATGGGTCATTAAGCCAACTTGAAGAGAGATGTAGTCGGAAAAATATCAATTTGTTTTTGTTATTCCAGTGGAGGCCAGTAGAGCAGGGGATTTGGTGCAATTTTGGAGGGTGGTGCAATTGAGATTTCAGAATATTCAGCAGAATGTCATAACAAGACCCAGAATCTGGAAGGGACTTTCAGGAGTGTTTCAGACATATGCTGCGCATTCCTCTCATGGCATTGCAGAAGCACACTCTGTTTCATCACATCATCATCAGATGTGAAATGACAATGTTCTGCAAGTGACTGCAAGTGACGCATCCATAATAGTGTCTGCATGGGAAACATTTGCAGAGACTGTGCATTGGATATTCACTTGGGGAGTACTTTCTTATTTGTTCTCCTTAAGCCACAAAGACATCTTCAAATAATTGGTTACTTAGACACTTCCAATTATCCAAATGATTTTTTTTTTATTGCCTTGAGTGTCAAGCTAATTATTAGAGATGTGAGAAAATATTTTATTTCCCAATTTGCAAATGGATTATACAAAATTCTGGTAAAAACAAACAGCTTCTGATAAATTGTCATTCGCAGTCACTCAGGAGGAAAAACAAAATAAAACAGAAACCTTGTATATTCATTGCTCCTGGGACTATAAACACTGTTTATAAACAACACGATTTTCAGTGTTCTTCCATAAAAAAGGAACATATTGAAATACCAGGAAAACCTGACAAATACACCAGTCAATGGATTTATACATAACTGAGCAGGAGATACACAGTTCTGAATTCTTAAAAGCAGCTAAACTAGATTATGCTTAAATTCTGACAATAGATACAACATATTGACATTGGAAACTAATATGTCCCAGATATTCCTGTACCCAGACACTTTGTGAGTCCTTGAAGTGATGAACATAATGCAAAAGGACTGTTGGGTACAGTGTGGGATTATTACAGGCTTGTAGTCATCAAGAATCCAAAGCAGCACAGTCCTGACAATATTTATGGTTTAATACTCTTTTCAAAATCAGTGCATTTTGGAAATCTCAGTGTCTAAAAACTTGGTTCTGAGCTGCTCCATGCCCATGCTCCATATCATCAAAACAAGAACAATTGCTTCTCTGCTCAGAAATAGAGCTGTGATTGCAAATGGTTCAAATATTATGAAGACTGGAAATCTAGAAGATAGACTAACAGAAAATTGCAATTGATTGAACACCAGACCCTCCATTGTGCACATGTATTGGATTCAGTGAACTAAAAAAATCTCTTTCCATTACTTTCTTTCACCATAGTCTGGGGACAACTTTTCACCAAGGTGGGGAAAACCATTTAAAATTGCTTAAATATTGACTTTCTTTTTGATGCAAAAAAGAAGCCAGAATCTAAAGCATTCATTTGGGATTACAGCTCATCTTCAGATTTCCTATGAGGAAATATTCTTCTTTAGGCAGTTTTATTCTACAGGGTTTGTGACACGGTCAAAAGGAAAACCTTCTTGTTCAGGATAAATGAGAATTTCGGATACAGCATTCATCTGTTGCACAATGTCTGGTCTCCTTCTAGAAAGTCCCCCCTTCCATCCTTTTATATAACAGATCAGAACAAGCAGCAGCCCTGTCTACGTGCGTTTTAGACAGCTTTCATTTAAAGATCATTGAAATTTTCAGCACTTGTTCCAAAGCCTTTGAAATTTGGCAGGTTTTTAAGAAAAGCAAACTTGAAAATTATTTTTGTTTTTCATATATGGAAAACACATCTGGATTTACTTAACTGCAAATATCATCAAGGCTCCTTGTTGATGTGACATTCTTAGTACGCTGTATTTCACTGCAGTTATGTATCTCAGTCACATTTACACTAATGCAAACACATTCACAAGCCTGGAATGCTATAAAAATTGACTATTTTTCTCATAGTGTAATGTCTTCTTATGTTATCCCAGGAGGTGCAAGAAGCCTTAGCCCATCCTTAGAGCAGCCTGATCTTGAGTAACATTATGTGGACTTTGCCAGATCTTAATGCATTTAGGATTTTATAGTACAGCCCAAAGTACATTAAATCAGACCGTAGAATTTCTATCAGAAATATGAATAATATATTTCCTAATTTATAGATGGAAAAACTGATCAGTAACAAAAGCCAATGTATACTTCCTACACATAAATGCCACAAGACAAAAAGAATAAAGTCAACAAAATGCAGACAGAGCAATAATAAAATGTGTATTATTTCAAGAAAACATTTGCTACTTAGAGGAAAAAGAGGAAATTATCATTGCACAAAGAGAAAATATATGTGCAAAGTTTAGCTTAACAGTCTCTACTTAGATTACTTAAGAATTGTGTGCCTTAGTGTTGTTAGTGTGGAATTTTTTTCCCCCTTAATAATCTCAATTATTTACCCTCATTAGAATTTTTAATATTTTTTTATAAAGATTACAGTATCAAAATCTTAGAACTCAGGAAAGTGTAGTGTAGCACAATTTATGTAATCTACTAAACAGTGAACACTGTGAGCATAGTTTCTCACACAAATGTGTATACAGAGGCACCTATGTCTCTTCCATATTAAGACTTTTCCAGTAAGCAGTGACTATTTTTCACTACTACATTGTCTCTGAATAGTGTGTATCTCTTGCTTGAAGAGCTTATTTCAGAATGAAAAAAAAAAAGAGGAAAGACAGAAAAAACCTGATATTTCTATTAGAAAGTGGGAGTACAGTGACCCCCTTGGCTGTATTCTTTTTTTGAACAGAAATGCAAAATGACATCTGCTCTGGTAACAGAAAATGCATTTGCATTTAATGGTGTAGTACTAGAATAAGAATGCCTGATATCTCCTTTCCCTGAGCTGTGCTTACATTGCATTAGGTGTTTCATACAGCAATGTTCACTCCACTACTGATTTTGCCCTCTTTTGCATATATCACAACTCCTGAAATCAATGAAGTTAAGAAAATTTTATCTGTACCTGGAAAATGTCATTATCAGACAATATTGCCATATGGTGCCACTAAACTGTCATCCTGCACTCTGAAGAACTTGAATGCTCTTTTTCCAGGGGAATTCAGAGTAGGCAAACTTCCAGTGTAAGGCACAGACTCTGAAATGGCAGCTCCCAAAAGAGTGCTCCAGGGCTGACTCGTTTCCATGCAGAAATGACAAGTTTCTTAGAGTGTCTTTAGGAACCTGTTGTGTCTGTCGTACTTCCGATGATCTAATTGCTGTGTGCTGCAGCCAGGCTGGTGTGTCCAGCTGAGAACTGGAGAGTGAATGATGATTTCCTTCCAGAAGGAATTGTCTCTGGGGCAGACTATGTAAAAAAAAGCCTTTGCTATCTGTACTTCTGTCAGGAAATAGCTATTGTGGCAAGGTACAAGATGAGTCAGTTTTACATCATGAAAAAAACTCATCCCACTGAAACTGCTGTTAGTGACCATTTCTTCATTTATCATCACTTGTTACTTCAACATGAGGGATATTTGCACCAGCTTTGGCTGTACTCGGTCCTTCTATGATACCATTCAAAACACCCTAGAGCATTAGGGAAGTCCTTCATCAGCTTCTCCGGCATAAAAATCTGTTCATGTCTTTTTCTCTTAGGTGAGAGGGAACTTCTAACTGGATTCATGTGTCCAAAAGTATTGGGAGCCCTGATAGAAAGACAAGGGATGTGCAAATGTTCTCTTGTGAAAATTACACTTAATTGACTTGAAGGTCACCTTAGCAGACATTTTAACATCTTGCAGAAATGATTATGCAAAAGAAGTTTAAACTGTGTGTTTAATCCAGCTATTCAATTAGTGGAATAGTACCCCAAAACTCTTGACTTGGTGATAATTTGCTCTGCCCGCTAAATATCGGGCACCAATATTTTGTTCCCTCTGTCAGCTCCTGATATAAGATCTTTTCCAGCATACCCATTTGTAGCAAATTGTTTTGCCAGAGCCTCCCCTATTCTGATAGCACTGAGCATCTCTTTTTGAAATGTGTTTTGCCCTTAAATATGCCAGAGTGTGTCAGTGGCACCCTTCCAGGTAAGAATCAGCATTACATTTGGAAGTCATTTCTCACGAGATACAGTTTGGTTCCTGGGGGAAGGGCAGTTACAGACTGGATTTTTAAAGGTTTCTCTCAGCTCTGTCTTGTGTGCTCTTGAGTATTATTTAATACTTATACAGTTTTCTGATAGATGTTGGGGCAATTAAAATATTAATGGAAGCATTAATGATTTTTATTTTCATCCCATTCTTAGATATATTCAAGGCATACAGAATATCTTCTGGTAGTCAGTGTGAAGTATGTTTTTTTTTGTTGTTATTGTTTAGTTTTTTCTTTTTTTTTTCCCAGCCTATCTTTCTCCCATCTGTGATTTGCTGAGTGGAAAGTACCCATCCATAAGCTATGATCATTCTCAGCACAATCCCATCGGGCAGAAGCTTAGTTTTGGTTAGTAATGTGTGGATGTGATCAGACTTAAACTACTTCCCTTAAGAAAACAACCAATAAAACACAACAATAACAAGCCCCCATTGAAGTGCTCATTCAGCCATCAATATATCTATAGCAAAGTTAGCATTTAGTGATCAGTTATGATTCCCCTTCATGCACAAAATGCATTTATCCAAGAATGTGGTATTTTGTCTGATTTCTATTAAAATAAGATGGAAAGATTTTTGTGAGTCTGTTTGTTTATGTGAATTTTTCAGAGCCCTGGATCTGTTATCACTATTGTACCTGATATTAAAAAAAAAAAAAAAATCTTTGCAGATTTTATAGGTGACAGAAGAAAGGAAACAAGGTAATATTCTGGTTAGATACTGCTTTGTTTGGAAATAAATTTTAGAAAAATGCTGAAGTTTATCCTGTAACTTTCACAAAATGACAATGTGTATTCAAATAGAATGGGGGGGGTTTGGTGCAAAATTCACATTTATAACAATAAGATTTGGAAATCTAGGTGATATCTCTTTTCTAGCTTAGTTGCTTCAATTCTCTTTATATGAGCATCTATGACTGTCAGTCTAGGTATTCCCAAGCTACTGTTTACACTTTCATATAAATATAATGTGTTTTGAACTCAGGTCAAAAATAGGAATTTCAGGTTTCAAGTTGATATTATTAAGTTGTAGACACCTAAGATTTAAGCTAAACATTATAGTAGCTACATCCTTCTTCAGTCATTCGTAAGGTCTGCCCTAAGCTCTCCTGAACTGGATTCATCATATGAGGATACAAGCTGCTTCAAAGCTTTTTAAAAATTCACCGGATACTCTCAAACAAGCAGGGCCTTGATCTAACTTTGAAGGTAATAGGATCTTAAGCAGTACTGCCACTTTTATAGCTACTCAGGAGACTGGAATTTTGCATCACTTGTATATCTTCAGGAATAGGGCTCTATGTATGGTTTCTGAGAAATTACAGTTAATTTCTGAAAATTATATAAATTTACTCCTGATTAAAGGGGTAGCAGAGGACACAGAAGAGCTTCATTTGTAATCAGAGACAGAATACTGCATAGAATTCCCAAGCTTGGTTTATTTTATTATTATTTCAGTACAAAAGGAATCACAAATTTATAAATGCATAAACAAGATCCACACCTGAATACGAATTAACTTATAAGGAGTGCTTTGCTGATATGAGTAGCAAATTTTCAATTCAGAAGCAGCTTTGCTACTTCTGCTTGAGACAGCTGTATTCTTTAGAGACAAACAGAACAGAAAAGAGAGCCCAGAGCACCCAAAATATTGAACCACCAATATTTTGGAAAATCATTAAGAAATGTGAAATTCCAGATGTCTGGAAGAGAACAAAGCCTTAAGACGCAAAGAGTGTCAAAAAGTAAGGTGAGTGTTTTCCCTTGAATATTTTCTCAATCTTTCACAAAGAAGCTGATAGGAATCTTTAGGTAATTAACCATTTTTCACTACTATCATTACTGTTATTGATAGTACACCTTCAGTAAGAGTACAAAATTAGAAGCTGTGAGGTTACATTCCTATTCCTTGTACTGAAGAAGTCAAAGTTCACTCTGGTGGATATTGTTTTCTGTTTCTTTTGGGACAGTGGATCTTTATTCTTTCATCTTATCAGTTCGTGGTCAGCTAAAGGAATTGGAATGTCTATTCCTGGTAACAGCTCAAGATTTACTACAGCTCATTGTGCTTTTTGGCTCACTCTGTTAGCCTTTTCTATGGTATTTTTCATGCAAAAATGGGCTTCACAAGCAGGGCTTGTTATGTTCAAGTCTTATATTCTTTCACTTGCCTGTTATATTTCACTTGTATGCCTAAGATCAGCACTTGCATTGACATAAATTGAAATAAAATGTTAGTACTAGGTGGGTTACACTCTGAGGAAGGGTGAGTAGAGTTGGTGTTTGCTTTCTGGGTATCTTTATTACTCAAGAGAAGAAGGAATATAGAAAGAAAATTTGGAAAAATGGAAAAAAAATATTAGAAATTACTGATCTCAGTTACGATGTGAATTGTTTTGCTCTGTGACTGTGATATCTGCATCAACGATTGGTGAGATGGTACCACATTTTATTTAAGCCATGGTAATACTTTTGGTCCAGAATGCTTTAATTAAGCTCAATTAATTTGTCAAATAATATTTTTAAAAAGGGGAAAGCGGAAGACCTGGGGAATTACAGATAAGTCAGTCCCACCTCTGTGCCGGGCACGTCAAGTCTCATGGAAAACAAAGAGGTGATTGGTAACAGCCAACATGGCTTTACAGAGGGGAAATCCTGCCTGAAAAATCTGGTGACCTTCTATGACAGGGCTACAGCACTGGTGGATGGGGCCAGAGCAACTGACATCATCTACCTGGGCTCACAAAAAGTGTTTGACACTGTCCTGCATGACATCCTTGTCTCCAAATTGGAGAGACATGGATTTAATGGATGGACCGCTCTGTGGATAAAGAACTGTCTCAGTGGCTGCACACAGAGCTGCGGTCAAGGGTCATTGTCTATCTGGAGACCAGTGATGAGTGGTGTTCCTTGGGTCAGTCCTGCGGCTGATACTGTTCAACATCTTTATTGTCAACAGGGAGAGTGGGATGGAGTGCAAGTTTGTTGATGACACTGCGCTGTGTGGTGTGGTCAACATGCTGGAGGGAAGGGATTCCGTCCAGAGGGACCTGGACAGGCTGAAGAGGTGGGGCCATGAAAATCTCATGAAGTTCAACAAAGCAAAGTGCTAGGCCTTACACCTGGATTGTGGCAATCCCAGACACATCAACTGGTTGGGTGGAAAAGTGAGAGCAGCCCTATGGAGAAAGACTTGGGGGTGATGGTTGATGAAAGACTCAACATGAGCCAGTGGTGTGTGCTCACAGCCCAGAAAAACAGTGGAATTCTGGGCTGCAACAAAAGGAGCATGACCAGCAGGTCGAGGGAGAGGACCCTGCCCCTCTACTCTTCTGAGACCCTACCTGGAGTATGGAGTGCAGTTCTGTTGCTCTCAACATAAAAAGGACTTCAAATTCTTGGAGAAAGTCTAGAGGAGGGCCATGAAACTGATGAGAGGACTAGAGCACCTCCCCTATGAAGACAGGCTGAGAAAGCTGGGGTTGTTCAGAGAAGAGAAGATTGCATGGAGACCTCATAGCAATCTTCCAGTAGCTGAAGAGGACCTACTGGGAAGCTGGAGAGATTCTTTGCCAGGAAGACAAGGTTAGATAAGGCCTTGAGCAACCTCATCTAGTGACAGGAGGGTTTGGGACTAGATGTTCTTTAACGTCCGTTCCTACCCCTTAACATTCTATGATTCTATGATTTTCTAAAAATAAGGGAAAATTCCACCTGGATATTTGCATAAAACTTGCTTGGACCAATATTTAAAGTCATTCCAAGGGTATTATTCTTTTGTTACTTAGAAACTAATACATAATACTTTCTTTTGTTTGCAATTTTAGATCATGAAATGCATTACATGTCATTATGAGGCTGTCTGGCTTAAATTGGCAGATGTCAGCATTTCACAGTAAAGTCATTCCTCCAAGAACTGCACATTTCTTATCTTGCTAAAGATATCTCATGAGCTAGATTACTTAGTTCCTGGACTAGAAGAAAGATTTCTGAAACAAAGAGGTATTTATGAAAAAGTAATAGAGTCCAATGAGATGACAATGGCAAATTTGGTGGATCTGTCAGTGCTGCAAATAGAGGCAAGAGGGAACTGGAATAATTATTATGTTCAGGTATATGTGAAGATTGTGTCGCTGCAAATTTGAGCTGTGTTAACTGAAAGAAGAAGCTTTTGAACTCTTCCACAAAAACCTTTGATGAAGACTCGGACCTTATTTTAATGTGAAAAAGAAAACAGCTGACTTTCTGTTTGGATTTTGCAACCCTGTAATTTTTTTTGGAACAGATTGGATTTGGAAATACTGAAATGCCACAAGAAAGGCAGCAAATGCAATAATTTATATGGTATTCAAGGAAAACAAAGAACCTTCTAGATGGGCTTTCTTGGGAGAAATGACCCTTCTCCCTAAGAATAGGGTCTATGTAAAAGTACTTGTTGCAAAGCTCTGAAAATGAAAGGTTTCTTTCATGATTAATTTCTCTTTGTTTCTCCATTTCCCATTAACATTTCTTGTAAAAATTCAGCATAAGAAAGCTTTCACAAAGCTCATCGATTCAAGGTCACAAGTGTTTCATTGAAATTTATTCAGTGCAAATCAGATAGTTTAATATACTCTAAAATCTGGGATTCCAAGGGCATCTACTGAGTTTTTCAAGGAAATGTGAAAAGCTGCCTGAAAAATACAGGGTAATATATGAAGAGCTTATTATTATAAGATAATTCTATCGTCTATATGGTGGTAAAAATCATTCTTTATGAAGATTTGTTAGCCTTATGTCTTGTGTCACTGGCATTGATATGTGAGTTTACTAATTTGCCATCAGGTTGAATGCTGGACAACACTCCCTGTGCAGGACATTTTACCCCTCTAACCCCTACAAATGCAAGAGCAATATGGAGAAAGAAAGATCATGTTGGTGTTTGAATATCATCTCACATTATACAGCAGGGGAAAAAATAAAAAATTAAAGGGCTTAATTTCCATGTGTTTCATGTGAAACAAATAAGACCAAAGACAAAGAACATGATTATATTATCATTTGAAAATGAAGTGAGAATATTAATAAAAAGAAATTGGACAGTTCAGTAATAAAAAGCATAGTAGATTACCACTAAAAATTAGCCTAACTGGCAATTGGCATGTTCAATTTGTCAAAGTGGTAGGAGGCAAGACAGACTTTCGTAGGCAGTAGTGGGGTTCAGTTCTTATTTGCTTGAATATGACCAATGATTCTTTAAAAAATACTGGCTATAGATAATCACAAATGAAAGCCATTAGAGATATTTTTTAGCTGCTTATAGAATTAGAAAGGTCTGCATATTAATTTATCATGCTACTTCATTAGTTTTGTGTCATTTGTTTCATTAGTCATCTGCTGTTTCACACTGATGTCAATGACACAAAACTAATTTCTGGCTAAATTGTACTGGTGAATTGCACCCCATTACAGGAATAATTCCATTGGGCTCATTTGTATTTGGAATGAATGGTTACATCAAAGCTGTTGGCTCTAACCACTTCATCCAAAGCACTTCCACTGTGAAAAGAGGAAACATTTACTATGAATGGTTAGATGGTGCCCGAGATGGATTTTGAAAGTCAAACAATGAGTACCCAAGTCCTTTTGTTGTTCTGGCTTTAAATGACTTCCCTTCATGATTTAT
This sequence comes from Aleadryas rufinucha, assembly GCA_013397815.1. NCBI lineage: Eukaryota > Metazoa > Chordata > Aves > Passeriformes > Aleadryas > Aleadryas rufinucha. Next base: position 240,122 of record VZTH01005975.1, read on the forward strand.
GCAGTATTCCTTCTATAATCTTCTAGTACAGGTATGTACAGCTATTATATATGTGTAAACTTAAGAAGCAAAGTCATTATAAAACAAGCAAGCAAATAAACCAACAAATCCATCACCACCACCACCACCCAGAAACTCAGCCCTGAAAGCTTCTTGCCAGCATAGCATAAGGAAAGTGAAGTAACACACCTAATGAGGGCTATAAATCTTCATGTCAGTCATTAGTTAATGGGTTAATGAGTCTGTGGGTGTGTCCCTCCTATTTCTTTGTGGAGGGGAAGCATTAATTTTGTTAAAAATTTTTTTGTAGGCTTTTCTAGATTAATTCTCTTTTTGATGGCTTCAGATCCTACTGAATTTGTTAGGAGTTCTTCTATTCAACAAAAGTGTGGCACGTTCATAATATGGCATATCTGCTTCCAGAAAGAGACTCCAATTCCTAATGCTATCTAGAAGGTTTCCCTAACATCAAGTCTTTGAAAAAGGAGATGCAAGAAGGGCAAAAATAATGTTTTATACTGCAAGAAAAAAAAAAATCTGAGACTAAATTGTAGGGGGAAAAAATCCAGTTCAAAAAAAAAGCTGAATTTTCTCCATAACACTGCAAAATTCACACTCATAAACAAGATCTGGAGGAAGTGTCTTATATAAAATGAACAAATGACACAAAATCTAGCCTGACACCTCCAGCTGAGACTGAACAGCTACAATCCCATTGTCTTATTTTCCTTCTATTATGTACTTAGAAAGTGTGCAGTGTGCTACTGTGGAGTAGGAGAAATAAAATATTGTATTATTTGTGTTTGCAGTTCACTCTTACTATATTTGATTAAACATTTTTTTTAAAAGCCAGAAGTATATTTTTTTTAATCTCACAGAATGACTACTCTTAGATGTAGACAAAATATAGGGGTTTTTTCCTGTGCTTTCAGAATTGTTATATTTTGGGCAGCTGTTATCAAAAGGAATTGGGTACTTCTGCAGCCTAAAGCAAACTGACAGAGCAAATGACAATGTCTTAAAAGGAGAAAGCTACTTCATTCTGAAATGCATAGCACAAAATGACATGTTGTGACATATTGAAAGATGTCTGGCAGGCACATTTTTAATCATCTTGCTGGTAACCTTTGACCACTGCTGTGAGTGGCTCGCAGGTAAGCAAATGCTGAAGCCCACCACTGTGCTCTGTGTGAAGTTACAATGTGCTGTGTGACTGATCTGCTAAAATAGTGCATTATGCTGTTCTGGGTCAGGGGTTCAGAGCTGTACCAGGAAGAACAATTTTTGTCTCTCCCTGTGTTTGTAGGGTTAAGATACTGTTCCTGAATAGGTCACTTCCCCCTCATGCCTTAGCCATAATTTCTTTTCATTGACAAGTTTTAAAAGAAAAAATCATGAAATGTTACAAGTACAATCACCTGCATATGAATATGGATTCAAGAATATGTTTATTAATTTTTCAGAAAGTTAGATATGTTTCATCCTGGCAAGGATTTGACTCTTAAATGGTATAAGAAATCAAAACTAATTCCAGGGACTTAGGTGGTGTTAAAACGGCAACAGGCTCTTGAAATTAGATTTCTATAAACTTTCTGCTCAGGAAGTCCAAGCAGAACATGAGGCTGAACAATGAATCAAATCTAAGGGTGCATTTGAGGTTCTTATATGAGATTATCACACACTAACCATGGCAGGAACTTAAAGAACCCCCTAAGTCAGGCAGTTTGGTCTCACTCTTAACTATTTTGACTTTAAGCATTCACAGGACAAAATTAATCTGGTGTGTATCTCCACTTATTTCAGTGAAGTTAAATCAGGTGATACATTTGCTCCACTCTCTTGAGACACTGCTGTACTTGATGTACTTTGCTTTGTGTATGACAGAGAGAAACCTGACAGTATGTGAATGATGAAGTTTAATATGGTTATCAGAAGGTCCTTTAATGACTATAATAATTCCCAAATCCTGAGCTTGTCAAGCTAACTGCTTTGCTTTCCCTTAATTATAACTAATTATCATTCTCAGGGACAGAAAAGGAGAACTAAAATACAGGAATAGAAAGATGAGTTACTTGAAGGGACTTCATATGACCTTATCCTGCTATAAACAATTAAAACCCCCAATCATTTTGTTTGATTAGGTGATTTGCACTCATTCTGTTCCAACATGAGCTGCTTCTGATCATATCATTAATCATGTTATATAAGTGAGCATTAATCTAATGTCTCTTCATTATGAAAAATGCTGAGATGGATTTGTCTCAGTGATCAGACCAATGAGCTTTCTCATTTCTTTGAGAGTAATAATTAAAAAGTGATTTTTTTCTACATAGTATACAGAATTTCAAATCACAACAACTGTGAAGGCAGAGCATCAGACCTTTCAAAATAAGAAAATGAACCTTTTTCTGCATCAGTCTGTTTATTTTACGAAATGAAATAGTGATGTGCATACCTCAAAGAAGCCTTCTGACTCACACGAGACAACCACTGTAGCTTGAAGTAATTTTATGGAAATCACAAAGCATAGTACATTTTTATAAAAATGCCTGAATAAAAATAATCCATGAAGCCCTTTATTCAGCATCTGCTTGCATGTTAGGTGTTTGTGGAGCTTTAGATTTTCTTTTGGTTTATTTATTTTTGCTTTGTTTTTGACAATCTATGCAAAAAAAAAGAGAATAATTATATATAGTGTGTCTTAACCATTGCTCTTTTTAAAAAATTATACATCAAACATTCCAATTTAATGGACATTTAATAAAATAAGAGGATTAATGCTTTCAGACTTTGTGTTTAATATGCAGATGGGATGTCATTTTGGTTAGGCATCAACTGTTGCTATGGTCATGCAGCTAAAGTGGGAAAAATGTCTTTTTCAATAACAAAATGCATCTTAAAACTTAGTGATGTGTGATTGAGTTGAATTAAAATATTCAGCATAAAAGATAATCCAAATGCCAAATTTCTAAGGTTCTTTTTTCTAGTGCAACTTGACAAACCTCATTCTGAAATTCAGGAAATATTAATTTGCGTGAAAACACTTGGAGCTGTCTTCTCCCTTAGTCACTGAGGGACTGTCTGAGGAACTTTCAATGGATAAAGAAACTCTAATAAAAGAGTCACTGAAGGTACAAAATTATCTGGTTTAAGGTCACCCCCTGGTTTTGTCATAAGCCTTGTACAAGAGGATGTGCCTTTATGCCTCACTTTAGGGGCAAACCAACTGACTGGACGGGCAGTGAGAGGGACAAGAGCTTCGTTCCCTGTGCTGGTGAGGCACGGGAGGTGCACTGCTGCCAGTGCCTCCTTCTGTGCAGGAGCAAAACGACTCTGACAAAAGGCCTCTAACAAAAGTTCTTTACGTTGAGGGGTTTTGCCTATTGTTTAAGCTGTTAGCAGTCACCTGATTTATTCTGACTGAAAAAGTTTAGAGGAGAGATCACAGCAGCAGTTTCAAGGAGGATAAGGCAGAGCTACAGCCAAAAGATGTGTGTCCCCAGTCTTGAAAATTTGGTCTCCGGAACATCACTGAAATAGTTGCACTATTATCTATGAAGAAATTAGATAAAAGGATTATTCCTTGACCTCATCTATTTCACAGAGCAGACAGTGAGATACTTGCTGGGCTTCTCTACTCCCCACTCCCCCTTTCCATTTGCCCTTCACTTGTTTGAGAGTTGAATTGTTATACAGTTATATTATTCTGTATCAAGAAATACTTTTTTTGGTTTTGTCATTTCAAGGCTTGGAATAACTCTTTGGAATTATTTCACTATCCTACTAAAAACCTGTAGTATACAATTGACCATGATATGAGAAAGAAAATTGAACAAAAAGTAGGAAATGAGAGCAGCAAATGATCTGACTCCTCTAGAGCAAACCACTGCTGCCAGGTAGCTGTAAAAACCACCAAGCAGTAGTATTTGTACGTACCAAGAAAAAGTGTAAGGAGCAGAGCCACATAAAGATATGTTTAGATGCATTATTTCTCATAAATTTTCATTGTCTTCTGCCTGGAGGAGTGACTAGAATGATAACATCACAAAGAATTTAAGGAATCTGTTTTCATTATGATTAGTTAGCATCATATAACTTATTTAGTTTCAGTACGAATTGATTTCAACACCAAATGAAAGGACACATTCTTTGAATATATGCATGCATATGTATAGATATCTGTAAATGTACTGTACGCACATGGATTTTAATATTTTATGCTGGACAAATGTCATAATGAAATACCTTTAAACATCATGCCATAATTTCCTGGAAATGATGTGACACCATCTGCAATTTATCTGTGCCATATTCTGTGACCTTCCCCTGGCATGATCAAAACTCATGTTCATGGTGTTACTAACAAAATACACACATATGCACGTATATATATATATGTTTGTATGCACACACAAGTGTTTGTGTGCATAGTCACCATTTACAAGTATATACCTGAACAGGACACTCTTACATGTACACTGTATAAGGAAAATCATTATATTCTCTATTTTATTCCTTGTACTGAAATGAATTTCCTGTACTGTTTGCCGTCATTGCTTCCCAGTAAATTCACAGTAAACACACCGACAAACAAGGAGTAGGGTTTTCAAAAATTCTTTGGGAGGAAAAGTGGATGCTAGAGGTAAAGCATTAGATGAGCATAAACTGTTTTAAGTGAGCAAGTACCACATTTCCTAGTAACAGCTGCATATATGAGTAGAGCAGGCTTCAACATCCTGGTGTCCGAGTGCTCACATACTAAACACCCTTTCTCATTTCCTCTGCATGCCTAGTAAAATCAAGCAAGAACAAAACCTGACAGTGCCCAGTAAAAACCAAGAAGGCAGCAATGAAAATGGACATATAGAATTTATTTATTAATGGAAAGGGACTTTTTCCCTCCTTGGAGACATCTTTGAAATTGGTAATGAAAAGTACAAGAAATCACTATTCAGGTCTCTGCCATACTTTGCTGTGATATGGTGGGACTAACTATAGCCTTTCTGAGGCTGTTGCCTGGCTGTGCAGAACATAGCGTAGTTTCTGATGCTCTCTGGAATCCCACATGGGCATGGCAGAGCTGATCTGGCCTCCTGCGCTTCCCTCCCCTTGTCTTGGGGGCAAAGTAAGGGTGAATTTCATTGATTGCTGTAAATCATGTGAATGTTGTAGTTGCTGGCCCACATAAGCAAAGCAGATCTCAGAGACAGCTTAGACAAAACAAAACATCTGGATTAAGAGACTGCCAAATAAATTAAGGGTGTGGAAAAGAAAATGCATAAGAAATGTCCTGAAAAGATGTGGAAATCTGGGATCCCCACCTAACAAAAAAGAGAGCTACAAGCTGATATGTGGGGAAGCTGATGCCCAAATACCACTGGCATGTTTTGTTCTCTTTCTGCATGAGGAACACCAAATCACTGGGAAAAAAAAGAGATTAAAAAAGGAATATTTTAGTATTTTGAAATTTCTTTATGAGACTGTCTTTGTTTTGAATGAGGTAGAGTTAATTTTTTTCCTGGTAGCTGGTACAGTGTGAGTGGCTGCGTGGTACTTAGTTGCCAACTGGGGTTAAACCAACCAACACCTTACCAGGTGTGCATTTGCTCTGGAAACCCCACTGGCCCAGGGCACGAGAAGTAACACAGCTCTAGGGCGCTATAGCACACAGTCATGAATGAATTTCATTTGTTTTACTGGTTCATGCTCTTATACGGCTCAATTCCTTTCTCTGAGTGACACCACACTCCTGATGAGTTATTCTGCCTTTTCTCTTGACTGAAAGCAGAAAACCCATTTGTTATCTGTCTAAAACCGATATTTTGAAGCAATATAAAACACAATTGAAAAACAAGGACTTTGTAAAGAAAACAGTACATTCCTAATGCACTAAAAGTTGCAGTTTGCTACCAAAAATATTTGTTTGTGACCATGATCCCACATGAAGTGATGGAAGAGGGGAGCTGGTTATAAGGATACATACTTTTGTGAGTTTTCTGCACAAGTTCCATTTAACCTTGTTAGTCAATTTTCTTCTTGTGTGGGAAATAAGATTTTTTTTCCACTATTCATCTCCAAAGTTTGAGTCTTCAGTGCCTGCACTTTTGAACTGACAAAGCTGTTACGTGGAAAACAGGGCTGGTTCATAAGCTGAAGGTAGGCTGAGGTCGCTGTTGCCTTCCGTGAACACAAAATTCAAAAGAAACTCTTGTAATAACAGCAATAAACGAATATGAAAAATTATGAAACAGTGGATAGTGACATTTTATTTCCTATTTCTTTACTCTGAATATGGCTGGAACTTAGCATTGCCTATTAACACTGCAGCCTTCAATTTAAACTTTTTTTTTTTCTTTAAGTGACAGGAAATACAGAAACAGTAACAGCTTTTTGGATTATTCCCAAAATTAGTGTAGTGTCCCTGCTCTGCAATGACATAGACATAAAATTTACTTGAATTGGTTAATATGCAAAAAACCCAAAACCAAGCCAAACCAAAAAAACTCACAAAATGTTCTTGAACACTTTTTATGTGATTTTCATCTTTGTTACTTTTGGAACCCTCTAAGTGTTCAAATGTTGCTGGAAGTCATATTTTGTATGTCTATGTCTTTTTATAAAGTTATTTCACCTTTTCATTTGTTTCTCTTTGTAATGATTCTAGTGCTTATTCTAATACCATTCATCAGAAGATTAACATTTACAATTGTGATTCAGATTTAAAGAAATATTTTAAGGCTAGGGAGCTAATTGTACTTACTGAATTTATACATGTTGACTAGCAGAGTTATTTTCTTACAATTAAGCATTATACAGTGTTTAACACTTGCAAAATTTTTAAACATATTCCCTTTCCAACCTTTAATTTCTCCTCAGTATTTTGGTAGACATATCATTGTGTAACACTATGTTAGAATTTTAAAAGTTTTTTTTTCTTTATCATCAATTTATATCCCCCAGCCTTCCCCAAAATCTCCTCAAAGGAATTACCTGAGAAAGAAAAGCATCGCTAATTTTATCAGGGCCATATTTAATTTGTTTTGTTGTTTTTCTAATTGCTGAGAATAACAGAGAATACAAGTACATGGTAACAATTTACATAGTAGCTGAGCTTTGTTGCTAGCTATAAAATTTGCCTTTAACTTCAGTAGGCAAAGAACTGGACATGAAAGACAAGTGAAGCTGAAGTTTCTGAAAAGGAGTTAATAGCTACTGTGCTTGTTCAGCATGGGTCTAGAACAGGGCTTATGCTTTGGTTCAGTTCACGGGTGATGGATATTTTGACCAGGTCTGTTTCTTTGACAGATATTCACTTCAGTAACTGTATTTGCAGAAGCAATTTTAAGCATGTTTTGAGCGTATTTAAAATATGTCGTGTCTTTCTATTTGTTGAGTTTTTTGTTCTGACCACAGGTAATTGACATTTTTTACAAATGTCAAAAAGTGCATTGTTTTCATAAAGTGTGAGAAATATTGTCAACTTAAGGGCACATGTTCCATGAAGGACGTTTTGATGCTTTATTTTTTAAGAATAATAAAAAGAAAT
>VZTH01005976.1:0-34872 GCA_013397815.1 Aleadryas rufinucha
GTGTGATTTATTACAGTCAAAATTTTAACCAGGTTTACAAAAGAGACAGAGACATGGTGCAGGTTAGAGTGGGAAAGCAATAAATTAATTTGGAACACAGCTATCATTTTCATTACTCAGTATCTATTTGGTTTCTTGGAGCCTCTTGTCTTGCGTATTTGGAGTTTCATTTCAGTTCACCTTCTGCGTTTACCATAGTAAATTTCTTAGTTGTAGTATCTGAATTGAGGCATTTTTCTGCTTCAGGGTATTAAAGATGAGGAACTTCTCTGTGTTGCTGGGGTTTGTCTCTAGTTGGAATATTTTTATTTCTCTTTGTTTTGCTCAGCTGGTATTTTTAGTCAAGAGGCTGTGTGTGCTTTTCTGTCCCACTCTCGTCCTGTGAGCTGATGTTTCTAAACCGAAATTTCAGGTGTGTTCTGAGAAACTTTGTTGTTTGGTTCTGACATCCTGGTTGTAGTCAGTGATACAGAGTTATGGTATTTTAAGGTAAGGATTTGGAAGGTGACATCTGAGTTACTGTGTTGAGGATTGGTGTTTGGAGTAAAACTGGTTACCAGGACAATCTGGAGTGAGGAATGGTGACCGATGAAAGGAGCTGCGGTTACCAGCATGCAAAAGCCTCTGGAGTATCAGGTTACTGAGAAGCTGCCCAGACATGCTGAAAGGCTGCTCAGGCTTGAAAAAGGATGGTTCTCTCTGTCCTGAAAATCCCAGTTCCTCTGAGGAAAGGGGAACGGAAATCTGAGTCCAGTATTCCTGAATGCCAATGCTCATGGTCATGACAGCAGTTGGGTAGCTGCAGATTCAGCCTACGGCTGAAATCTCATCCAGAGCTGCTTGCTCCAGGTACTGTCAATGCTCCAGAGTGGTACTTGGACAAAATACCAAGTTCTTGCTTTCTTTTGTTTTATTCATGTTTCCTTTGATATTTTTTCATAACTTTGAAAATAGTCATCCATGTCTTTAAAGACCAGCATTCAGCTTCCAGCTCATACAAAGACAGACCCTTTGGAACATTGTTAACCCGTTGTGGAACGTGGGAAACCTGGATTTTGTCATGTGTAGGGTAATTTTTTTCTAAAAGCAAGAATATTGAAGTCTATGGACACATCGAAAACCTCTGTCACAAAATTGGTATTTCCCTGGAGTCAAGGGCAAGCAGTGTCAGTGCTGCAAGGTTGTCTTCAAGTTAAAAATCTGTATTTTCCTGTGTAACTTGAGCTGAGATAGATCAGCCCCATGAAATGGAGGCAGAAGTTCTCAGGCAGTTTTTGCTCCTTAGAGCACAAATAATGCTGCTGCTCCACGGGCCCAGCTTGCCAACCACACTGAGGAAATAAAAAATAGCATTTTGAAAAATCCTGCCATTTTGTAAACTCAGCAGTTATAGAGGGGGTGATTAATTGGTGGGTGTTGTAGGAATATTTGTTAGATTTTATTTTAAACCAGATTTTAGGGTATCAGTGCAGGGTTTCTGTTCATTTCTACTGCCTTTGGTGTTCTCTGTCATGTTTAACATTTATTACTGTGCACATGAAGTGCTTAGTGCACACTCATATGTTTCAAACACATGATGAAAATCTAAAGTATGCGAGAAATACTTTGATATTTTCAGTCATGGTTGTGAAATACAGAGAATTTGTGAAATACAGAGAATTTGTAGAACCTGTGACAGCAATACTGAATATATTACTTTAAGACCCTTAAGCTGGCTCCAGTGGAGTCCCTCTGCACACCCTGCTCTGCATGCACAGCACATGCATGTGGTTTTACATGTATCTGTAGTTGCAAGATCTGAAGAAATTGAGCCAGTGTCTTCCACGAGGAAGGACCAGCTTGATTTAACATAAGTCCTTAACAGGGTGATACGGTGTCTGTATTTTGGAAGGAGTAATCTGTAGAAATCCAATTATTATCTTGCACTTCAGTGCATTAAGCAAGAAAACAATTGTATTGCATTAATTAATGCTCATTTGCTGCTATAAGTGATAATCCATAGTGAGCAGATGAAGGTAGGAGCTTTTGTATTTGAAACTTTTAATACAAATCTGGTTTGCTCATGAAGGTTGTAACAGGAATTCAGATCTGGTACTTCATTGCTTAAATGTGGTGACCAAATGTTAATGCTGGTTTTGCCTATGCACCAAGGAGAATGCTTTGCTTAAAAATACACCTGAAAACAGAACCTCCCCAAATTTCAGTGAACCCCCACTGCCATATTTCCAGAACCCAGTGGAAATGACCCATCTTGCCGTGCTTCAGTCTCTGTTTCCTTTGTCAGGCACTGGCAGCTCTATAGGCTGAGTCAGTGGTATTAATGGTCATGTTGGGGCTTCTTCTATGACTTTTCCATCTACACCATTTTCCTGTGAGTAATTGCTGGTGTGTAATCTGTCAGTGGAATGAGGAAGGTTGAGCTGGGAAAGGTTTGCAAAATTTTTTCTCCAAGTCATACACAGGTTTGAGTTCATCCTTCGTGTTCCCTTAACACTTGGACAAAATCAAAATGCTGCTGCTTATTTCTTACCTGTAGCTGTTAGTGTTTTCCCTTAGTTGTTTCTTCCAGGAATACTGCTAAATACTGTGTGATTTGGAATAACTAAAGCTCACTGGGTGTTCCAGCTGATGAGGCTGCACAATAGAGACGTTTGGCAATCCAGCAGTGACAATACTTGTCAAATCCAGCTGCTCTATCAGCAGGGATTACTGAAGCTAAAGCACACACGGAGCTAGTGCGTAGGTGTGTTAGACCTTCCTGGCAGGTAATCCCAGCTGATTACAGGGATCCAGGCTCCACTTGGACTCTCTTCAGGTTACAGAGGCAGGCAGAAGTCCTGGCCCTGCAGTGAATATGTCCAGGGAGATTTCTCTGCTTGTTGATTTAAAACTAGGTGGGAAAAAACCCAATTCTCAGTTATTAATTTTTTTTAATTGTTATTTAAAAAAAGAAAAAAAGAAGATAAAGTTGCATTCCCTGTGTCCCTGAGCAATGCTGGATCTTCAGGATGACATCTTTTACAGGCTGTGCATCAATCAGAATAAATTTTAGGGAGCACAGACAGTTTTCAGCTTTCTTATTTTTGTTGACTGCCCCCTCCTGTCTGCTTCCCTTCCACTTTCCTGGGTTGGTTTAACTCTGAGACATGATTAATAGTGTGAGTTGCTGTCAGTCATCTTGCTCTGAAAACTTTCTCTGGAGGCTAAGCGTGCACTAACCTTTATGTGAAAAATTTGGGGATTCCAGAATAAGACTATATTTTTGAACGTTAGGTTTGTGTGTTAGTGATAAACAATTTGCCTGCTTAAACTGAGCATATGATTGAACTCTTTTTAACAGTGAAGGTTACTATTAGAAAAGGATAACTAATCACCTTCATAATTCACACTTGTAATGCATACAGACTAATTCATAAAATTATTTTCTAACTTATCACAGTTTGGAGACGATGCTTACACTGTTTAACTGCCGGAAAGCTGCTTTTTGTTTTTAGGAACGTTCAGTTTGTTTCCCCCGTTACTGTTTTGATATTAGACCATTGCAGTTTTATGGGACTTAATATTTTTCAGATAAAATGGGACATTCCTGAGAGTGGATTAATAACCTGGTGTTTGTTTTCAGCTGTGAATAGCAGAGTGCCCAGCGGCTCCACCAGCTCCTCGCACACCACCGAGTCCCCGACGCCCGAGCCCTGCCCGCAGGCAGCGAGCAATGTGCCCTCGCAGTCCGTGCTCCCCATGTATCCATCCGTGGACATCGATGCACATGTGAGTAATCGAGGTTAGCTTCGAGTGGATTCGCTTTCCGATAAGTTGTGAAAAGAAAAAAAAAAATCATTTAGTACTGTTGTAGAAATATTAAAGTTCTCTTTATTTTTAATTTCTGAGTATCTGCTTCTTTTTCTTTCCTATCCGTGAAGACTGAAAGTAATCACGACACGGCGCTGACCCTCGCGTGTGCGGGAGGGCACGAGGAGCTTGTGTCCGTGCTGATCGCACGTGGTGCCAATATTGAACACAGAGACAAGAAGGGTAAGTGAAAGCCATAACACAGTCTGACCATCAACTACAGCTTGAAACAGTGAATTTCAAAATGGGAACTGCATTTTGCACTCCAAGCAGTAACATTGGTCATACAAAGCCAGTGAGCTTCTGTCTGCACCTGAGTGGGATCTTAAGCAGATTTGTGAAACATGAGGCACTTCTGTCATTATGACTCACCCTCTACAAATTACCTCAGCAAGCTGCATAGAGGAACTAATGGGAGTAACCATCCAATTTTGGCTGACAGAGCTGAAGGGTGGCAGTTGTCAAGTTGGGTATCATTGTTCTCAGGAGCAGAGTTCAGTAAAATCTCACATCTTTTAGAGCTGAGAGAACAAAACCACCACAACACGTGTGTTGGAGCTCATACTGACCACTGGCAATCAGCAACACACACAGGGCAGATGTGGTCACTGGTTGGAGCTTTATTAAACAGTAATTAAGCAGAAAGCTGTGACTTCTTCAAGGAAGAGGGTTAGGAAAGGCTCTGAGATTGTGGCATCCACCAGGAAACCCCCAGCGTGAGGAACAGATGTGATCAATAGCAGTCATTGTGAATTAACCCATTCACGCATTTCCACTCCTTAATAATACTTTTGAGATACTCAAAGTTGCTTTTTAATGCAATTTGTGTTACTAGGTTTTACGCCTTTGATTCTGGCTGCAACTGCTGGACATGTTGGTGTCGTGGAAATTCTTCTGGACAAAGGTGGGGATATAGAAGCACAGTCCGAGCGCACGAAGGATACTCCGCTTTCCTTGGCATGCTCCGGTGGACGCCAGGAGGTACAGACGCGTCCTCAAAGGGCTTGAGTTGTTCCTTGCAGATAGGGGGTTTTTTTGTACAGTGTTGAGTTTCTTCTGTTGATCTTACTTTTTTTCTGGAAGGTTTTTCACCTGTTTAAGTGTAGCTAATTTAAGGCTTTTTCCTCTTCCAAGAAAGGAAGAAGAAATTTAAGACTTTTTTCTCCCTTGCCTATCCCAGTTTTGTTAGTTAATGATCATGGTCACTTGTGATAACTTGTGGTCTTTCTTCAGTCAGTGTATCCTCACAAGCTAAGTACCTCTGTGAGGGAGGCAGACATTTATTGAATAACTTTATTCACTGAGCACTTCCCTTATCCATCTTCCCTGTTCTCAAACCTGAAACAACCAGTGCAGGCACACAAGGACAGAAAATGGGATTTTGTGTGGGTAGTAGATGGCTTTAGTGATAATGCACAGGGCTGATAAATGCAAGTGCAGATGCAGGACACATTGAACCAGTCTCTTAAGGATGTTTCAGAGTTCTTTCAGATTTGTGTGTGTGTGTGTTGTTCAAATAAGATTTGTTAAATCCTTCCTATTTCACTCATGTGCATAGTACCTTAGAAGGTGGCATGGAGATGACCAAGAGCTCTGTAGTAGATTAATATAAGGATTAAAATAGTTGGCCAAAATTGGAAAGTTTTCACTTCACTTTGAATGGCAGATCTTTAACAGTAAAAGTGGTTCTCATAAAAAAAGGCAAGATCAGCATGGCCTGTAGTAGTAGCATTATGTATTGAACAACTGAAGTCTTCTGTTCTTCCTCTTTATTTTTTTTCTTTATGCCAGAATCTACCTCTTGTGTTTCTGGCTTAGCAAGACAGCCTTTTTTTCTGGCTTGTTTGGAAATCACCCAGCTTATGTTAATGGTAAAATGAGGCCCACCGAAGTACAGTACATCACCAAAATGTGTTCATTTTCTCCCATTTTATTTCTCTTAAGCAGCTTCTGATAGAGGAGTCCTTCCTTATCCTAGTTCCATTAACATCAGTTGCTCTGATTTTTACCACTTTTTTTGGAAAGTTCACAAAATACAGATGGTCAAACTTGGCTCAAGTGTCATTTGAATTCAAGTTGTCAGATGAGTTTTTCTGAAAGAGATGCTCAGACATTGTGAGACATGATAGGAGTGGGGTAGATCTCTTGTTTGCAAACTTAAGATTCCCAGGAAGAGCTTCACTTTAAGGCCTTGCAGTTTTATTTAGGTAAAATAATCTTTCTGGTGGATAAGTGCTCAGCTGCCGTGGTCATGGGCTGTGGGGGCTCTACAGAGATAGGGAAAAGTCAAGCAGAAGAGAGTGGAGGTTTTCCTATGGAATCTTGTCTGTTGACAAGGGAAACTGGTAGCACATTGGAAAGTTTGGGATAACATCCTTTCACTCCCTGGATAATAGCAAAGGCCACAATATGTCTGTTAATACACGTCCTGTCTTTTCAGGTTGTTGATTTGCTGTTGGCCCGGGGAGCAAATAAAGAACACAGGAATGTGTCTGATTACACGCCGTTAAGCCTTGCTGCATCTGGTGGCTATGTTAATATCATCAAGATTCTTCTCAATGCTGGGGCAGAAATTAATTCCAGGTAATGTACCATGTGACCAGCTGAGCTGCAGCATGGCACAGGCACTCCCTGTTGGCTCCACCCTGAGGCACAGGTTGGAATCTCAGGTGCTTTCAGACCTCCTCACAACAGTCTTTCTATGCTCATGACATCTTCTATGTTCATGTTACCTTAGTGCTTCTAAATTGCCTTTAACTGTCACAAACTTCATCTGACTTACACCTAAGTTTTAAGGTATTATAGTTTGCAAACCTATTCTTTCCCTTTTCCACCATTCTGAGGTCTGGAAGTCAAACTATTTCCAATAGAACCATGCCAAGGAAGCAGCCAAAGTGCTCAGGGCAGCTCTGTGTGTTTGAAGATGTCTTTTTCAGGCAGAGGAACAAATTTACACAGCAGTGTCTCTTAAGCCTGCTCTCTGTTCGTTTTAAGAAAACTTGGATATATTCTAACACTAGATAGAGCAAGAGAACTCTTACCTAGCGAAAGTTCAAGCTGCAGCTGTGCTAGAAGCATGTTTTTCTTTGAAAAAATCAGATGTAGCTTAAGGCTTATGTCTGCTTCAGCCATCAGAATGTCTAACAGGTGAAATGTATTTTTCTTGTTTATAAATTGCAATTGTCTATTGCGTATAGTTCCTCTGGTGGTTTCTCCTAATCAGTTAAAAATGCTGCTATTTTAAGTCAGTGCCTATATTTTGTGTAGGTTACATGTTCCTTTCTGACTTAGAACAAAACAATTTGTTGCTCTTGGATCCACTTGTATTTCCCAGAGCTTTTCTTCAGCTGTGGGCACTGCAGTTTGTTTCTTTCCCTTAGGACTGGCAGTAAGCTGGGGATTTCTCCTCTGATGCTGGCTGCTATGAATGGCCACGTCCCTGCCGTGAAGCTGCTGCTTGATATGGGCTCTGACATTAACGCCCAAATCGAGACCAACCGCAACACAGCCCTGACCCTGGCCTGCTTCCAGGGCCGGGCAGAGGTGGTCAGTCTGCTTTTGGACAGGAAGGCCAATGTCGAGCACAGGGCAAAGGTAAGTGAGGGACTTGCCTTTCCTTATGACTTATTGCCTCTGAGTCATCAAGTTTCTTCAAATTTTCCTGTAACTTTGAGCCTCTCTGGGCTCAGAGGAGTTATTACATCAGAGCACTTAAAATGTTCTGAAATAAGTTTGGTTTCTTTTAAAAAATAAAAAAGCATCAGTGATGATGATTTTTTTGCATTAGGGAAAAGCTGACTGGTCCTTCTGAGTTTATAATGAAACTTAGATTGACTCTTGTCTAGACTTTTTCAGGCTTAAACTTGACATGATACTCAGTAACAGAACAGATACAGATATTTTTACATGCAAGTGAAGTCTAGGCAGGAAGAGAATAGTGTTGCTTGTGATTCTCATATAGAACAGACTTCTTGTCTACAACAGAAGTAGTGCAGTCAAACTTTGTAAAGCTTTTACGTTGCTGTAGAACCCGTGGCTTCAGTACTGTGACCTTCTGTGCCTCTGAAATGCTCCACAGGTCCCATCCTTTGGTGCTCTGGGACAGCTTTGTGTCTCCTGCCATAAAGCAAGCTTAAAGCTTGTGTAGACAGCCAGACTGATTTCCCCAGCACAAAGGAATTTTTGGTAACTCCTAAGGCTGCTGAAATAATTGCTGTGTCTGTCTACCCCGCCTGCTTCTGGAATGACTGTGGCTGGAGAAAAGGGGATATGGATAAAAGCCAGCTCTCAAATGGTCAGTTGGGCATGTTAGCAGCTGGTGTAAGTTTTTTTAACAGTCTGACCTGGCAACTAAGTTGGGCCCAGATCAGTCTCAGTGCCAAGGGAGGCTAGAGAAAAGCTATAAAGCCAGTTTCTGAGTATTTTTGTAGAAACACTTGTGTCTCCATTTGAATCTGTTCTAACCTCTGTTGTAGAGATCTTGTTATAAACTTTGCATTTGCTGTTGAGACAGGTATCTGGTGGTTCTTAGTCATCCGTTTGCTTGGGTTTGTATAAATCAAAGCCCAAGAGTGTTTGGGTTTTGGGTTGGTTTTGTTTGGTTGGTTTGTGTGTGGGTGTTCCGTTTTGTTGTTGGGGTTTTTTTTGTTGGGTTTTGGGGTTTTTTTTGGAGGAAGAGACTGCTTGAAGTTAGGTTCCTAAACTAAATATAAGCAGCTAAATAAAAATCTGATTTCCCTTTGTAGGAATCATTTATGTCTTATCTGAAGTATATTGTACAGATTTCACAGAGTAACTCGTTCTCTTTGCACAGACTGGTCTCACACCTCTGATGGAAGCAGCTTCAGGAGGCTATGCAGAGGTTGGAAGGGTTCTCCTTGATAAAGGAGCAGATGTGAATGCCCCACCTGTGCCTTCCTCAAGAGATACGGCTTTAACAATTGCAGCAGATAAGGGTCACTACAAGTTCTGCGAGCTCCTCATTAATCGGTAAATCGTTTCTTCTCATTAAGTGTTTAAGGCCAGAGTGGGTGGGGCTCTGAGCAACCTGATCTCATGAGTGGCATCCCTGCCCATGGCAAGGGGTTTGGAACAAGATGATCTTTCAGGTCCCCTCCAACCCAAAGCATGTATGACTAATAATTAGTGGCACATTTGTTCTGTGTTTGTATTCCTCTGTGGCAAGGGCGCTCCTGTTTACATTACCTCGTGCACCTGAGAGCAAAGGGAATGGGAAGCTTTGAAAGTAGGATTTTAAATCTGTTCCCTACTCTTCAGTGTTATCCTGGAATATCTCACTGTTGCAGTGTTAATTAAGCAAAGCAGGCAGCTGGGACCAGAGGCAGGCAGACAGACAGTGTCTGGCTTGGACAGCTTGTTTGTGTGTGAACCCAGCAACTCCCACGTGAGCGTTTCCTCACTGTCTCTTGGGGGGCAAAGCCTGGAAGTAGCTCTTGAGCTTTTCAAGCATAACCCAGTGTGCTGCTAAAATCTCAAGGGGCTGCTTCGTCCTATGGGTAGTCACCACACTGATAATTTAAAGGTTGCTGGTTGCATATCTCTGGTGCAGTAGGTGACATGAAATGAGTGTTCATTTCTCTCAGGGAGGTTTAAATAATCCCCGTGTCACTACCCTGCAAATGAAACAGCAAATTTCAGGGACAGAATTTCTCATATCTTGCCACTGTATTTCAGTTATTAAAGTTCTATATCCAGTTGTACTCTGATGTTTTGAGGTCTTGCTCTCTGACTTCCACCTTTACTCATCCCATTTCACCGGGTTTGTGTTTTTAGAGGGGCACACATTGATGTTCGGAACAAGAAAGGAAACACCCCGCTGTGGCTGGCAGCTAACGGTGGGCACTACGACGTGGTGCAGCTGCTTGTGCAAGCAGGAGCAGACGTGGATGCTGCAGATAATCGGAAAATTACCCCTCTTATGTCAGCATTTCGCAAGGTAGGACACCAGCTTCTTTCATGCATTCAAAACAGTGCCTCCCGTTTGGTCTTGAATCTGAATGCTTGGTTTTGGAGGAATCAAATAAAACATGGCAAAATTACTACTTCAATAAAATACCTGCTTCAAAGTCATGATTACTGTACTTCACACAGATCCAGTTTTTGAGAGTTGAAAAACTTTGTTCCATAAATGGTGTTAGCTTTATCATTTCCAGTTGTACACTGCAAAAACTTTGTTTGAGATTTCCATTTTTCTGCAGTCTGTGCTGTTCATTTCAGTCCTGCTTTTGAGATGAGCCCACTACCAGTCTGCAATAAGCTGTCCTGATTCCTTTGTGCTTCTCTTGTTCTGTTCCTAATCTGTTGTGACGGGACACTGTGTAGTCGGCTCTTTTGTCACCCACTGCCTTTTCTTCTTGGCAGGAAGAACATTGCTTTGTGATGGTTCCATCAGTTGTGCTGTTGGATGCAAGGAGCATAGCCATAGCAGAGGAATTTATTAACTGTAGCTGCTTTGCCTTTAACAAAATAGCAAATAAGCATGTAGCTTTTTTGACAAACAACAATGCTGAGCTTGCCCCTGCTTTCACACTGCCTGGCTTTCACATAACTTCAGAAGCAACAGTTGGGTGCTTTGTGTGGTTGCACAGTGTACTCTGGCAGCAGAGGAATGTGCTTGTCAGGAGAACATTCAGGTGGCTCAGTTCCCTGATCTGACTTAGCTCGTAATTGAACAATCTAAGTCAGCTCCATGGGGTGAGTGGTGAGAGAGTGGATTGGGTGACAGGTGGTGTCTAAAGAGGGTTGTGTCGTGTCTTGGCTGTTACTAAAACCATGAAGATCTGCCTCTGGTTCTTGTATTTAAAAAAAAAACATACCTTGTGGAAGAGCTTGTCTTTGCCACCTTGAAGCAGAACAGTGGCTGTGCTGTCAGCACTGAGCAAGCCAAACAGCAGCTTACCAGAAATGTTCTTGCTTATTTTCAGTCTTCTGCATCAAACTAAGAGATATCCCACTTGTATTTTGATGATGAATGTTGACAATTGTATACAAAAGATGAGAATTTTCTTTGCTGTTCTAGGGGCATGTGAAAGTAGTTCAGTTCCTGGTGAAAGAAGTTAACCAGTTTCCTTCAGACATTGAGTGCATGCGCTACATAGCGACCATCACGGATAAGGTGAGTTGGACTTGGGGAGAAGACCCTTGCCTAAATTTCCAGCAAAAATATCCATGAAAAATTCTTAAGTGTTCAAAAACTGAACATACATATTTGCTCACATATGTCTGATTTGGAGATTTGCGCATATCTCCATTTTAATACAGCACTTAAAAAGTAAATCAGCATTTAGATCCTATTCTGTGGAATAGTTCGTATGGTTATGAATAGAGGGGGGCTAATCTCATGTTTGTAGAGCAAGCCTCACTCCTCAGCTGTTGTTTATTACAGTGGTAGTAAGACAAGTTTGCATTTCAGGACCTGTTGAAAAAGTGTCACCAGTGTGTGGAGACAATTGTGAAAGCTAAAGACCAGCAGGCTGCAGAAGCCAATAAAAATGCAACTATACTGCTGAAGGAGCTAGACCTGGAAAAGGTGAGTAGAGCATTGCTGTTGTGCAGCAGTGTTTGAGCTGAGTGTGAATCTACAGGCTGAATTTCCTTCAGTGCTTCTTGGGGCATTCGGTCTTCATGCTCTGACTGTGTCTGTGCTCCTTCCCCTAAAACATCATACAAGTGAGGCACATACTGAGGGTGGCAAATTAGAGCTGACTTCTGCTTCAGCCACTCCATTGTCCTTTGTAGGAAAGCTTGGACTTACCAATAGCTCCCTTAGGCAGTAGTTCTCTGGGATCACCTCAGCACAGAGGACGTGTAAGGGAGGTGTCCAGTCTCATGGTGTGGTGTGTTTCTGTGTGTGTAAATCATAGTCCATAAGCATTTTATGGACTTGTACTCAGGGAAGTTGAGCAGATAGGGGAAAAAATCCCCTTCTCCCTTTGCTGTGCATTATTCTGGAGTAACACACTCTTGAATGGGCTCTCTTAAAGGAGGTTCTAACAGTTTTCAAAAAGCTCTGCATTAGTTTATTACATTTTCAAGGTTGTGGACTTGTTAAACACACATCAGCTGCTGTGCACAAACAGTGCAGCAGATGACTGATTCTATATATTTTTTTTTAAAAAGAAGCTGGTTAAAATTAGAGTCATTTTATGTAAAATACTCTTTTGAGTACTGACTTTTGAATCAAAGATATGAACATCACACCAAAAATATCACTGAGCTTATTAAATGTTTGTTTGAGAAAGGACTGAGAGGATGAGATATTTTTCTGATTTTCCAGTAAAACTATTTTTTTAATACTTCTGGTTTGGTTGTTACTTTGTTATTATTCCTTAGAAGTTTTGGGAGCAGCTAGTCCTATTGTTGCATAAGGTCTGCCTAGTTTCTGTGTAATGATTCAGTATGTGCCAAAATCATTCTAGTTCATTGTGCTCTCCTTTCTCCTTCCCCCCCCAGATTTCTAGGGAAGATCTGAATTATAAGTGTGTCTATGTGAAAATGTTTAAATGTGGATTCTTTTCTCCTACATAGTCAAGAGAGGAGAGCAGAAAACAAGCTCTTGCAGCCAAAAGGGAGAAAAGAAAGGAAAAGAGAAAGAAGAAGAAAGAGGAACAGAAAAGAAAACAAGAAGAAGATGAAGAAAACAAGCCTAAGGAAACTCTGGAACTGCAAGAAGATGATGATGAAGAAGAAAACGATGATGAAGGTAAAGAACAAATGTTTCTATGAACATTGTAGTTGTGGGGGTGCCTTCTTCTAACCATCAAGGTAAAAGAATCTGTTTGAAAGCTGGTCTCTCGTATTTGACAGTGTTGCATGGCTGCTGTCCTCATCTTTCCCTCCATAGTCAGAGTTCCTGGCAAAACTCCTTTGCTCATTTTTTCACCCCCTCCTTTGTTCACAAAAGTTTTTCACTCTTGGAGGATTTACAGCTGAATGTGGTGCAAGTAGTCTGACAGCTCAGCCAGGAGCAGAACTTCAGCTGTAGTGTGTTCACTGAAGGCACTGATTTCTCTGTTTTGTGGGTTCTGATTGTATATAAACTGTTCTTCTTTCAGTGGAGCAAGAAGTTCCTATAGAGCCTCCAAGTGCAACTACTACAACTACAATTGGAATTTCTGCAACTTCAACTACCTTCACAAATGCCTTTGGGAAGAAGAGAGCTAATGTGGTGACTACCCCCAGCACAAACAGAAAAAACAAGAAAAATAAAACAAAAGAGACTCCTCAGAATATGCAGATAATTTTGCCAGATCAGCATATATCTCTAGCACAGCAAAAAGCAGATAAAAATAAAATAAATGGAGAGCCAAGAGGTGGTGGTGCGAGCGGGAACAGCGATTCAGATAACTTGGATAGCACAGATTGCAATAGTGAAAGCAGCAGTGGGGGGAAAAGCCAAGAGCTGAACTTCACCATGGATACGAATTCCTCGGAGCGGCGCTACGCCTCTCTGCTCATCCCCTCTCAGGAAGAAAAGAACAGCACCTCGGCTTCCAAAACACCAACGAGGTGAGACTGCTCTGTTGCTTCCCTGTTGTTTTACAAGGTTCCACCTATGCCAGTGTAATTTTTCTGTAGCTTAAGCTCTACACCAGCTGTACATTCCCAGAGCCTAGAGGGACCGAGGCTGCTTTATTTGCATAGCTGTGTTAAGTTTGTTGAACACAGCCTCTTTAAAATCTTGTAAGAAGAAGATTTTTTGGCATTGTTGGCTAGTTTTTAATACTACTTGAGCAAAATGGCCTTTTCTCTCTGCACTTTTTAAGCATCCATGTTGCATGTCAGCTTTGTTAGAATAGATCTTTAAGTGCATGTGCTGGGAATTTAATAAGGAAGCGCCAGCTTTACTTATCATCCACGTACAGAAGTGGTTTTGTTACCTTTTGATTGTTTTATGGTTTCATCATTAACTCGTTTGACTTGCAATCTTTTTCTTTTAAGGAGAGAAGAAGTTGATGACTCCGAGCATTTCACCTGCCAGGTTGATGGCCAGTTTGATATAACCTTGTCGAGCCAGAGGTGAGAGTCAGAAGAACTCAGGGGGTCACATGAATGGTTCAAAAGGTCATTCAGTTGCCTGGGAATGTGCTGATAAATTTTACACCACTTTCTGAGTTGGTCTGAGTCAGAAAGCTTGGATCCCGTGTGGGTCTGTAGTCTTTGTTTGTTTTTACATCTAAGTAGTACAGTTCTGATCCCCCATAGTTTGGTTTTCTCTCTCCATTTTCTGCACTGGTAGGAGAGGGCATGGAGGTTGATCTGCAGGACACTGGGCTGACTGAGAGGCCAGCTTCAATAAGAACACAGACATTGTGGCATCAAGAAGGGCAGTGAGACAGGGCTGTTGTCAGACTGATTGAGATGCTTGTCTGGGAGTGGGAAGAGTGTTAGGATTTTTTCTTTTTCCTATTTTTCCCCACATTCAAGTTAGATGCAGAATGAGTGGATTCATCAGCCCTTGTGGTTAGAGGGTGTGTGTTTTGGGCTCCCATTAGGAGCATTAGAAATTGGAATTGGTCTCTGTTCCGTTTTACGAACATAAATTGTTTCTGCCTTGGACCTTTCATCCAAGGTTTGCTGCAAGAGCCTTGGGGTCCTGTGCAGTTCCTTGCAGCAGGACAAGTTAAATGTATCCTTCTGACTCCTTGTTAGAGGTGGTTCTTTTGTTAGACTGAGGAAGCAAGACAGTATGTAAACAACAAAATGGGGCTGGTATATTTATTAACTTCTGCAGGTGGCTTCTCTGGCTTTTGCACTAGGCAGACTTCATCTGAAAATCATTTCTAAGTTTGGTCTTTCTGTCTCAGACATGCTGATGACAATGATGCTGTAATTGAAACTGCAGGTCAGACTGCATAATGATGCTCTTCTGAAAAATACCTAGATATTTTCAAATAAGGCAGGAAAAAGCTTTTATTCTACTCTGGAATTGATATTCCCCAGTGGACTTTGTTCTTTTCTTTCATATGCATTTTCTTGTTTTCTTTGCAACAATCTTACAGTTATCTGAGGACAAGTTCTCCACAGAACTTGCAAATGCCTTGGCTAGGTGTGTTATCAGAGAGCTAGAACTCACTAAGATAAAGAGAGAAAGTGCTGCCATCTTAAAAACCTTATTGTCTAATCTTTGCTTTTCATGTAATCCCCATGCTTGGGTTACTGAGATGTGGTGACACCCCTGAAGTCTGTATGAAGTGTGGTATAAACAGGCTGCCTGTGAGAAGACACAGCAAACATAAATGCTGTAAAGAATGGGGAATAAAATGGATGAATAAAAACTTGCATATAATAGAGGAGTGCTGCTTACCAGGAGAGCTAAAACATGAGGGTCTCTACATTTTGTAGATTTTACATTCTGCAATTTGTAATCAGCACATTTCTGTTCCCAGACTTGATGGTGAAGGTCATTCGAATTCTTTGTCGACTACTTATAAGGCTGTTTCCCTGCCTCTGACCTCTCCAAATGTAAAGCTGAATCTGACCAGTCCAAAAAGAGGCCAGAAAAGAGAAGAAGGCTGGAAAGAAGTGGTTAGAAGGTAAAGACTTTAATACTATGTTTAAAAACTGTCTGTGAGCTTTTTAGCTTGTATATCATTCTCAAATACAGAATGTCCAGCAAGATTATATAATTGAGGAATTAACTTTTAAGAAAATCTACCCCACTTTCTCTTGCAGTGCTGGGAAAACCAACTGCAGCCCTAATTTGTAGTAGCTCCTCACTAACTTAATGTGAACATGACATAAGCATTGTATTTGGCATGAGAAAATAAAGAAAACCTGTGACTTTAGTGGAGTAAAGGATGTGGGGACAAGATAAAAGGAGAAGGGAGCAGAGGGCAATGAAAAGCCCTACAGCAGGTGATTGCCCATGAGCTAAAGGCAGAATGGATGTGAGTAGAGGAGAGGCAAATGATCCCTTCGAGGCCAAAATTCATTGTGCTTTGGGCAGTGACCTTGATCACTGATTCAATGGAAAATTGTGTCACCTTAAAGTGAGTGCTTAGAGATACAGTGAGATTTAAAGACTGACTGTAAAGCAGTCTTTTCCTTTGAAAATGGACTGGGTTTTACTGTATGGCCATTAACACCCCAGTATCTCTTTTGTAACCTTTATGTTGTCTACTGCTTGTAACTAGAATGATCGTCTGGCTGTGCTTTTTTTGTTCCCTTTATCAGAAAGGAATACAGCACAAACATACCAGTGTCAGATGCTTTGGGTGCACTTAGGAAGCCCTCCTGCTTTTGTGTTCTGCAGTGGCAATGACCAGATGTGCTCATTTTGGAGAATTTTAGGCTATGTGCAAAGAAAATAATTGTAGAGAGGGCTTAGTGCATTTGGATTAGTGAAAGCCACAGACTGTTCTTAATAAAGGTTGAAAAGGTAGTTTAATATGAAAATTTGTGTTTGAACCCTTAGAGCTGGTTTGGTCTCTGCCTTTTGATGTGGTCACCAATGGGGCTCTCCACAGTGACGTGGCCTTGCTGGGTGTGTGGTGGCAGCCTGGCCCCCACCTGGGGAGTTCCTGTAGGCAGGAACCCCTCAGACAGCCCTGACCCCCCTCTGACCTGGGGCTGCTCCTGCTCTCCTGGGGCTCTCAGGTCTCTTTGGCTTGGCCCAAATGTTCACGCGGGTGTTGTCTGCTCTTGTGTTGGCCTTGGCAGTGTTCTAGACATGGCATCCAGAACCTGACCTATCCTGAGGAATCAGGCCCTGTGCCATAAGGAACATTCCATGCAGTGTTCTGCACTGGTGTTTGCCGTGCCCTGACTGATGGAAGTGTGTCCTGCCAAAGAGCGTTGTTGGTGACCGTAGACGCGCGGGTGCGGTGCCCAGGAGCTCCCTCTGCTAAAGCCTCCCCTGGTCTCAACAAGAATTCTTCTTCCCTCTCCCTGTGAGTGACCCCCAGCTAGAAGGGATGTCTATCAAAGTAACCAATGCAAACATCCCTTCTGCCCCTGACAGGCAAGTGGGCAGAGTTTTGAAAGACCCTCCCCCCAGCAACACTCTGCAGCCAACACCAATTGAGCAATTTCAGCTGCAGAGAGGAGGGCGCTGCTGTTCCGGAGCAAAAAGGTACTTTTTGGGACACTTTTCTAGGTCAAAACCATCAGCCTTGGGAGGAAGGGAGGGAAATGGCTGTGGATGATGGGTGGGGAGGGGATTGGGCGCTGGGGTGGGCTCTCCTGGAAGAGAAATGCCTCCTTGAGTAGTTGTCAGAGGTCCCCAGTGGGCTGAGGTGGAAGCAGACCAAGGTACAGTCAGGAGCCCTGTGAGCAATATGGGTGTTCCTGAAACTTAGGTGATGATGGAGCTCTGGTTTGGGGGAGGGAGTGATTGTGATGTTTGTCTTGAGAGGGGAGCCTTGGAAGTGGAGGTGGGGAAGAAAACCCAAAGCATGAAACAGCCTTGGGATAGAGCTGGGTGCATGCAGTGGGCTTCTGGGAGTGGGAAGGGTTGTAGTGTGCTGTCCTGGCAGGAATGGGGGAAAGAAAAAACATCTTGGCAACACGAGGTGTTGCTTTAGAACATTTCGGTGTGTTTAGATGTTTAAAATAAAACAGGTTTCCTCTAAGTCCTGTTAAGTGACAAACAATTCCCTGAGGCTCAAGTTACTTACAAGTTTCCAAGACTGGAATAGCTCGGTGAAGCTGGCAGCTTTTCCAGGGGGTGGTGGGGATCTGTACCCCATTCAGAGGCACCTGCACCTGTGACTGCTGTGGTTTCTGAAACCCCTTTGAGTCCCCTATAATTGTTCAGCATCGAGCCAGTGCACATCAGTAGCAAGCCTGAAAGCAGCTTATGGGTGCAAGAGGTCCAACACACCTTAAAATCTGGGGACAGTGGTGGCCCAGAGACCTCAGAGGTCTGCATGCAAGCAGAGCTTGTGTTCAGACACTTCTCAATGCTGTGTGCTTGCTCTGACCCACCAGTACCATGTGAATCAGGAAAACCCTGAACTGACTGACTTTGGTGACAGTGTTGTGGCCTGACAGTGAGCCTGCTTCTGCAAGTCCAGGCTGCCATCACAGGGGCTTCCAGCAGCTCCCTAAATCACAGCACTGCACACCTTCACCTGCTGTCACCCACCATTGTTTACTGGTGACTCTGCACTTGCAGATCTTGAGGTCTGAAGGAGGTGGATACTAAAAGGTTGTGGATGCAGGTGGTATTACAGAGCTGATCACTGGGAAAACACTGGAAAGCCACCTTCTCCTTGCTATAAACAGTCAAAGCAGCTAAGCCATGGGCTTTTGTGTTTGAAACAGCGCTGCTTATGTAAATTCAGGTTGATAAGCTAAGGATTTGTCTCACTTTGGAGAGGTACCCAAGATAAGATAAAATCCAAAACTGGTTCTGAAGCGGTGTGAGGCTCACATGTCTGTGTTACAATAGTGGTGGAATAAATGCTTCTGGAGAATCCTTGTGAGGTACTGAGGATGATGAGTAATTTGAGTGGGGGACTTAGAGAGACGCTCCAAAGGGTCAGGAAAGGATCAGCAGAAAACCACTTAACTGCTGTTAAGAATATTACTTCAGCCACTGTCAGACAGCAAGGGGGTTTTGTCTGTCTTTGAAGTTTGAATGCATTTCACAGATTTCTGATCTTTGTGATATAGGTCAAAGAAATTATCAGTCCCAGCTTCTGTCGTATCTAGAATAATGGGAAGAGGTGGGTGCAACATCACAGCAATTCAAGATGTCACTGGTGCCCACATTGATGTTGATAAGCAAAAAGATAAGAATGGAGAGAGAATGATCACTATAAGGTACAGTATCTCAAAATGAAAGTCTTGGGTTAGTTCACAGTGTCATTTATTGAAAAGTTTGTTTGCTTTCTAAGGCAGGATCTATTTAGCTTCTTTGTTCTAGAATAGAACATACATTCCTGCTGCCAAGATATGCTGACAGTCGACTTCAAAGATAATCCTTAAGATACACAGAAGTCAAGAAATAACTTACTGCTGTAAACTTACAATAGACTTACAGATCAGTGTAAGATTGAGGCTCTGGAATGTTGGGCAAACTGAGGTTTCCTTTTGCAAAAGATAAATCTGTTTGTGTTTAATCTAGGGGTGGTACAGAGTCCACGCGATACGCAGTGCAACTCATCAATGCCCTTATTCAAGATCCTGCCAAGGAACTGGAAGACTTGATTCCTAAAACTCATATAAGAACACCTGCTTCGAGTACCAAATCAATCCATGCAAACTTTTCATCTGGAGTCAGCACTGCGACTGCTTCCAACAAGAACTCGTTTCCTCTCGGAGCACCGCCCCTGGTCACATCGCAGTCATCAACACTATCTACTTTCCAGCCTCCTAACAAATTGAACAAGAATGTCCCAGCGAACGTGCGCTCGTCTTTTCCGGTGTCTCTTCCTCTCGCTTACTCTCACCCTCATTTTGCCTTGCTGGCTGCCCAAACTATGCAACAGATCCGGCACCCTCGCTTACCTATGGCCCAGTTTGGAGGAACCTTTTCACCTTCACCGAACACTTGGGGACCATTCCCGGTGAGACCAGTTAACCCTGGCAGCACGAACAGCTCTCCAAAGCATAATAGCTCGAGTCGTGTAGGTAGTCAGAATGGAAACGTTTTGCCGACGGAGTCTCCTGGATTAGCTACGTCCAGTTGTCCCGTTACCGTCTCGTCTGTACCTGCTTCCACCCAGCCGCTGTGTGTGACCAGTAACCGGACTCCCTCCTCGGTCAGGAAGCAGCTCTTTGCCTGCGTCCCCAAGACGAGCGCTGCAGCAACGGCCATCTCAACTGTGACGAGCACCTGTAGCACTCTGCCCTCAGCTTCCTCCGCGCCCCCAAACAACGGGCAAGTGCCCGCAGCGTTTCTGCCATCTACCGCTCCGCAAGCGCAGCATTCCGCCCTGAAAGCGGACTCGTTCTCGGCCGTCTCGGCACCCAAGGAGAAGGTGTCGACCCCCGAGCAGCCGCCCACAAGCGCGGGCGCACCGGCTTCGGTCGCGAGCAGTTGCAGCGTGTCAGCCAGCAGCGGCTCAGGGGGCACCGAAACGCGCCCGGCGAGCAGCCCCGCGCCGCTCAACAGCGCCCAAGATGAAATACTGCCAACCAGCATGTCCGAGATCAGCCCTTCCATGTCGATGCCTTTTTCATCCAGCTCAGAAACTGCTCCTTTAAGCTTAGCGTCGCCCAGGTCAGTTGTTGCAGATAATCAGGACAACAGTAACTTACCTCAAGTAGCTGTACCAGCACCTCGAGTTACTCACAGGATGCAGTCCAGAGGTTCTTTCTATTCAGTGGTACCAAATGCAAACCTCCATCAAGATCCTCAGTCTATTTTTGTTACGAATCAAGTTCCTTTAACACCTTCTCAAGGTCCACCTGCTGCAGTGCAGCTTTCGTCAGCCATGAACGTTATGAACGGTTCTCAGATGCACATTAACCCAGCAAACAAATCATTGCCTCCTGCCTTTGGGCCAGCAACGCTCTTCAATCACTTTAGTAGTCTTTTTGATAGCAACCAGGTGCCAGCTAACCAAGCATGGGGAGACTGTCCACTCTCTACCCGAGCAGCAGCTGACCCATCTTTCACTGTTCAGTCTACCTTTCTGAATAACTCTGTGCTAGGACATGTGGAAAACGTCCATCCCGACAACTCCAAGGCTCCTGGTTTCAGGCCACCTTCCCAACGGGTTTCAACTAGTCCTGTAGGTAAGTCATTAAGATCATGCACTGGACAAAATTATTTCTTCAGCCATTGCACTTTGACCATCATACTGATGGAGAAGTAGTCTACAAATGACACAGTTGGAGAATGCTCACGTAATGAGAATGGCCTGTTTTTTCCAAGTGCTCTTTAAAATATTGATGATTTTTTTTTCTTCAGCTCTTCTAGGCTGTTAGGTGTTGGGAAGATTGCAGGTGTTGCATTGCTTGTCCTCTGTGTGAGACAGGAATGCTCCCACCTGTTTGTAGCATAGCATCGATTTTAGGTTTTGGGTTGGACTGGAACACAGTGTGGGGTGACACCAAACCTGAGGACTCCCAGAGGTTCCAGCTGCAGCAGTGACTGCATGCAGGTGCTGCATATTGTATGTGAGACTCCAGCTTGACTCAGTGAGGGTAAACTCTCTGTGCCTTTTGGTTCCTGATATGGCTCTGGGATTTTAATAAGCTTATTTTGTGGAGCTTATTGGTGTGCTACTGCAGTGGGTGTTTTATTCAGAAGTTCAATATAGCAGTACTAGCACATCTGGATTTGTTTCAAGTGGGTTAGGAACACTGACATTGAGCTCCCTGCCCTTGCTGTGCTCTGCCTGCAGGATTTTTATCTTCTCAGTGCTCAAACTATGTTGCAGACAGCACCCATTTGGTTGGAAGGGACCCTCAAGAGATCTATTCTGTGCCACCCCTTTGTCCTTGCCATGGTGCCTGTGGGGTGCCCTGGAGCTGGGTATCTGGAGAGCCTTGCTCTGGAGTCATCCTTACCCTCACAGTGTGTGTTGGGTATTTGGGCTAAAGCTTCAGGACTTGAATGCTGGGCTGGGACAAGTCAAGTAGTTTGACCTTCAGATTAAAGGAGAAGGGAGCATTTGGAAGATGTGATAGTAAGGAAAGAAGATCTTCAGCATTCCCTTTCCTCTCAGTTGCTTGACAAACGTGCAGGACTTCTGCAAACCAGAATACTTCTCTCTGACTGGCTTTAACCACAAAACTGGGGTGTTTGCTATGACTAAGTTTTCTTAATTGTTTAATTTGGGCTGTATAGCTCTGCAAAGCGAGGGCACACCTAGAACTCTGTGCCACGTCCAGTCTCAGTGTAGTAAGCAGAACCAGATGTGTGAGATAAAGTAGCTGGACCTTGTTCATCAGAGGCTGTTAATAAAGAGCTGACAGACCCCCAGCAGGCTCCAGAACCACTTGACAATGGCTCAGCTTTTCCTCTTCAGTGCTCTAAACTGGGGTTGGCTGTTGCTGAAATAATTCCTGGGAAAGGAAGCTTATGGCAAATGGGATCTGCAGATTTCGCTGATGATGGCATCTTGCATGTGCAAACACAGGTGACTGGGACTTCCCACAGCAACAAGTATTTTGCTGTTCCCTTATGTTAAGATCATCTGTTTGTAATGGGGGAAAATTTCTTATATTTCCACTTTATATATCCTTTTATACTTTATATATTCTTAAGTGACTGTAAGTATTTAAAAACCAGTGTAAATCTGTTTCTGCCCTTAGAAAGGTTAGGTAGATAGCCAAGGAGAGCTCACACAGTTGACTTTGGGGGAGATATTTGTGAAGTTTTCAACTGAAGCTCAAAATTATTTGGACAGAACACACTTTTTCTGAGTTAGGATTTGATCAGGATATTGCAAAGTGAAGAAAAACTGTGAATAGGTAGTGTGCTGCTAAAATCGTGCCTGGCAGGAGGTGACTGATTAGTCAGGTCCTTAGTTGATTCATTTAATGTCATTTTACTTCAGGCTGCTTTTGATCACCTTTGTTTCAGAATCTAAATGTCCCAGGAGGAGAGGGGTTAAGGGAGCTTGAGGACAAGAGAGTGTTTGGAAGGTGTCATAGAGAGGAAAAGAGTGAGTACAGTGGGCTGAGGACTTCTCTGTTGCCTTCCCTCAGAGCCTGAGTGTGGTCTGTGCACCCCTCTCATTCACTGGCTTGTCCCAGGGGAATGGACCTTGTCCTCTGCTCAGCCCCAAAGTGGGCTGAACTGGGGACTTCCATGGCTGTTTCCATAGGGCTTGGTGACAGGGTTCATGAGATTTTGGGAAGTGGGGAGAAGGCTCGGTCACTGCTCGTGCTCTGGCCAGCAGCAGCACAATGGACCTGGCCTGGCAATTCCATGTGGTGAGAGGGGTTGGTAACAGCCTCAGAGCAGGTGGACACCCATCCTCTGATCTCAGCTGTGACTCTACACCTCAGGGGGAAGAGGTTTGCATTTTGTGCCTCTCTTGCACAGTTGGCCCATGGGAAATTCTTCCACCAATCAACATTTCTAAGGGATCACCTCTAAACTGGTTTGGTGAAGATTTAATATAGTTTGGTTGTGCACTAAACCAGCTTTTTCTTAACAAGTTCTCACCTCAGGATGGAGTTCAGGCAGTCTGCTTTTCCTGTTCATGGGTAAGCTCAGCTGCAGCTTGAGTTTTCTCTGATTCACCAGTTCCTTTGAGGCACAGATATCTCTGCAGATCTCACCAGCTGTGGATTCATCCTGGAAATGGCCTATTTGTCTCACATTTTTAGGTCTCTTGTCCTGGCAGTTTGCAGTTGAGGGCAGGCTTAGCCCAACCATGTGGGGAGGCTGTGGAGAAGACCAAAAGAAATCTATTTGTTACTTCTGTCCTCTGCATTTTAAGGAGTTTGAGGCCTTGCTTCTTAAAAGGGGTCACAAACTTGAAATATGCCAGCTTAGAAAGCAGCACATGAGTGTGGAACTGTGTGAAATGGCTGGACTGTTTCACACAGAGTGACCAAGTGCTGTGGCCCTTTCTCTAAAGGTGCAGGTAACATTGCAGTAACCAACATCTGCCTGGGGTCTTGGATAAACTGAATTTTGAGCAGAGTTTGTGTGAGAACAATACACTCAGTTATGCCTTCAGAGCACGATGAGGAGTTTGAGTTCATAGCCCAAGTAACTGCAGAGTATGGTATTGCAGAAGATTTTAGTATTAGAAAACCTGTTTTTGTTGGTAAGTACACAGGAAGCTCGTTATTGCAGCCAGAATTTGCTAAGTTATTGTTCAGAATAGCCATTTTTAATATCAAGCAAAGCTTTTCATCCACTTCTATGAAAAAGACAAGATTAATGTAAAAAGGTGTTCTTTGTGACCTGACTCCTCTGGATTTGTGCATCTCTGGCTGTCAACGCTCCCTTCAGCCCATGGAGCATATCCAGCAGTGCTGAAGTGGTCTTGACTGTCCAGTCATTGCACTTTACAAGCTGTGTGTCCAAAAGCTGTGTACCCATCCTCCTACTGAGCCATCAAAAGACACCTGGGTATCCCTGTCCTGCAGGAGAGCTGCTTTTGTCACAATCCCTGCCTTGTTCTCTGTTTAGGAACCCAGCAGTGCCCCTGGGTGGCAGCAGCTCTGTTACCCTTCTGTCTGGGGCAGACTGGAGATCTCGTGTGGTTTGCCAGCCAGCTGCCAGTTTGTGTTTTGGTGTGTGGTGGAACTGGTCCCCATGGGGGCCTTTTGGCTGCCACATTTGTGGATGGAGGGTTGGCCAGAGTGTCCAGTCAGTGGCTCCACAGCAGATGCCCAGGGAGGGCCCTGGGCTGCAGGTACTGCCATCAGCTTGTGCCTGAGCTCCGTGCTGGAGCCAGGCTGCAAATCCAAACAAACTCAGGTCAACCTCCCTGCAGTCACAGGCACTGGCATCCTCCTCAGAGCCATGGAGTTCGTGCTGTGACACACCCAGGAAGACTGTCCTCCCATGCTGGGGGTCCCTCAGCTGAGCACCCCATGTTCCAGCAGCAGTGGGGAGGGTGTGTTTCTCCTTGGCTATAAGAGAGACTTCTCTTTTTAACCTTTGGGCTAGTGAGAAAAATAACCTCCTTCAAATCCAACAAATCATTTCTATCCATGTGAGCAGGTTGGATCTGGCACTTCTGGAAGGAGTAAATCAGGTTGACTTGGTTGATAATACTGGGGGAAAAGACCTGGATTTCAGGAGCTATCCAGGCACTGAAAGGTGCCTCTCTAGTTTCTGACTTAAGGTACTGCCTGGCAGCACTGCTGTTTGTGGTGGGGTGTATGTAGATGCAACCTTCACCCTCACTCTGCAGCAATATAGGCTGGTCCTGGTTGTGGTCATTTTGAAATGTTTAAATGGTTTTGAAACTAATCTTGTTTAATAGGCCCTTGAAACTAAACCCTAAACTCAGGTGAACATATGGCCATGCCCATTTCTGCTTTCAGGTAATAATGTGTGATAAGAGCTTTTACAACATTTTGGAAAAGTACTTAAAAGCTTTGGCTTATTAAAAAAACTGTAATTCACCCTTGCTAGTAATTTTTGTGGGACTTTGAATTCTTTCTCCATCTCTCTCTTCCTCTCACACGTCCCTGGAGGAAGCAGCCCCCTCCCCTGTGGTGCTGTGCCACGTCAGCCCTGTCTCTGTGGCCACAGCATGCTCTGACTGATCTCTCCATGAAGGTACCTATGGGATGGCAAAGCCCATCCTGCAGAGAACTGCTTCCCCGGTGCTGGATTCCCCTGGGACTCTCACAGAGCCCTTTATCCCTGTTGGATTTGTGTGGCTTTTTGTAAGCAAAGATCGTGGCCACTCCCAGCTTTCCTGCTCTGCCCTCCCTGCTAAGATCATTTTCTTTCAGTGACCAAAGGGATGGCTGTTTTTGTTAAAACTTGAGGCCAAACCAGAGAGCCTCCTGGAATGCCTCTGCGGTTTCTAAGGGAGAATCGTGCACCTGTAAAATGACCTTACCATGTGCAGATGCCCCCAAAGGTGATGAGATGCTTTAATTATATTTGGAGCACTAGCTTTCTCTGGTGCTTTGAAGCAGGTTCCCAAAGAGAGATATTTAATCAAATTTATGTTTATTTCAGGCTTACCCTCTCTAGATCCATCCAACAGCTCTACAACTTCTTCTTCAGGTCCTTTGACAGGCTTTTCAGCAAACATACAAGGAGCACGGGTTTACCTTCAAGGGCCAGCGCCTGTTGGGACTCCCAGCTTTAACAGACAGCATTTTTCACCACATCCTTGGACAAGCGCAACAAATTCATGTAGGAACTTCATGGGTCTGTCTTAGTTAACTATAAATTCATAGCTATTGTCTTTAGTAGATTTCTAACTTGAGGGGAACTTACCCAGTAATGCACAAAATGCTTTCCAATTGCTTTTAGCAGCTGTGAGGATGGCGTGCAAATCCCAAGCTGTGCTATTTTGTGGGGTTTTTCCCATGCCACTAGTTCTGGTAGCATTACTAAAGGCATATTTGGGCAAAAAAAGGAGTCATTGTAGGCTCTTGAGAGGGCATGAAGCTGTGGGGGAGTGGAGGTGATTACACCAAGCTAAAGAGTCCCCTCTAAGTAGTATGAGTGCAATATTAGGTGAAAATGTCATGTTTGCCATGGTTTGAAGTTATACTTGCCTTTTTTTTTTTTAATTTTTTCTTTTTTTTTTTTAATTGGGATCTGGAATTATACTTAAAATGTTCCAAAATCGTTAAACATCATCCAAGGTAACAATGGGTTTTCCTCCTAATGGAAAGAACATGGAAGTAGCTTTACAGAAAATATGGGTCTTTGATTCAGAATCTTAGCTGAAGAGGTTTTTCATGTCACTGCATGCAACTTCATTGCCACTCTGAGTTTAAGAACCAAAATGTTTAAATGAGTGCTCAAAGGAAGTTGGATTTCCCAGGGAGAGTCAGTGACGCTTCTGAAGTTGGCGGGACTTTATGCTCTTGGGTCACACCTGTGGCTTTGGGAAGCTGTCTGATTTCTCTTCTGCTGGAAGTGGTAGATACCAAAACCAGGCTGTTGAGATATTTATGGTATTTTGGCTGATGTTTTCACCTCTTCCTGAAACTCTTCCATGTTTCTTATTCTTTCTTGCAATTAATTTAGATACACTGCTATGTCATGAGAATATCATGATTCTGATGGCTGAAAGCATTTGTGTTATAATGTTGATTTTAGAGTTAAAATAATTCCTAGACACAATTTCTGTGAAAGACTTGAAGAATGCTTGCCAAAAAAAAGCCTTTAAAACGTTTTATCATTTGCTTTGAGATAATATTGGGGAAATAAATGGGATGGCATTTATGCTTGCTACTTTGTGTGTAATTAAGCAAGAGAAATACTCTTTTCAGCAGGTGAATCTCCTATTCCATCAGTTTCCTCAGGATCATCTTCGCCCCTCTCAGCTGCTGCTGCACCTGCTAACTTGGGCCAGCCAAAAACGGGTAACGCCAATCAAGATCGGAAGGTGCCCCCTCCCATCGGGACAGAGAGGCTCGCCAGAATCCGGCAGGGAGGCTCCGTCACTCCCACGCCCTTGGGAACCAACTTCACAGCTCCCGTGGGTCACAGCGGCATCTGGTCCTTCGGGGTGAACAGCGTGTCTGGTGAGTCCTTGTGCAGCTGCTGGAGAGAAGCTGCCAGGGCCTCCTGGAAGGACTGCGTTGGAAAGGAGGGCTGGAGAGGAGGAGGAGTAAAGCCCCACAGCCTGTACTGCCCTGTGCATCCTGAGGGGAGAGCTCATCAGGGATGATGTACATCTCCTGAGGGGAGAGCTGGGGTCAGTGGTGGGACAGCGCAGGTCAATGGAAGCGCTGTGGTTTTGATGCCATGATGCTTTTTATGCTTNCCCTCCTGATGCTGGTGGTTCTCACCCAGCCTGGATCAAGTCACCGAGCACATGTGAGCCTGAAATGGTGCAGAGGCCTCATACAGAGTCCTCTGAATGATCAGAGCTTAGAGTAAACAATTTCTGTCTGTTAAGGGGGCTGTTTCCAGGCCTGACTGTTGGCTCCCTCTGTCCAGGTTTCTCTCTTGTTTTCCACTTAGATTTTACAGTGTCAGCTGAGGTGCAGCTGATGCACCCAGGGACACAGAGCTGTGGATTCTGGGTTTTGCATTGATTTCCTTGTGACTCTTGAACAGTATGGGATAACTTCTGTTCCAGGCAGCCTTGTTTCCCAAAGAATGACTTTGAAACAGCTAAAGTTGTACGTTCAGTGTCCTGGTAGTTGGATTTTGTGCAAGGGAGGAGGTGCAGCATTTGAGGTGTAGAGTGTTTCCATTGGTAACTTTCAATACAAACGTTTGAGTCCTGCATTTGTTATATGCCTCAGTGAAGCCCTCCACTTTGGTTAACTTGTGTCTCAGCATTGTTGTGTTTTCAAGAAAAGCTTGTATGTGCTTACAGGCAGTGTTGGGAGCTCTGTTGGATTTTAGCCATTTTGGAGTGGACACATGGAACTCACAGTTCGTGGTAGTCCCCATCTTCTCCACCCTTGTGTGGATACCTGAGATCCCTCTGTGGCTGTGTGTTTTCAGGGTGCCTTTGGGTGGCCTTAGGTGTGTGCAGCTGCTGAGTTCTTGAGTCTGCAGTGAATTTAATCAGCCATTTTTAATCTCTTTGCAGAAGGCTTGTCGGGTTGGTCTCAGCCTGTCATGGGGAGTCATCCAATGCATCAGCAGCTGTCGGACCCGGGCACGTTTTCTCAGCATCAGCCAATGGAGAGAGATGATTCTGGAATAGTGGCTCCCTCGAATATTTTCCACCAACCTATGCCAAATAGTTTTGTGGATTTTTCTAAAGTAAGTTACAGAGAGTTGGATTTATGAAATGATCCAGGCCTGACTTTGTTGCATCTCCTGTTCTGCCCGTTCATGCTGTGGGTGTGTGTGCCTCTGCTGCCATTGCTCATCACCCCAGTCCTGAACCTTTTTTCATCCCAGAACTGACCAGAAAAGGTGCCCAAGCCTGGAGGCAGGTCTAAACAAAGCCAGAGTTTGTAGGTTGCAGATATTCTCTGGTCAGTAGCTGAAGGCTTTCATCACTCTCCAGTATTTTGTCTCTCTGAAGCTCAGTCTCCTGGAAATGTTTCTCAAAGCTTGCTCAGCTCTTGAGGCTGACTACAAGTTTGCTTAATGCTTTCAGCACAAATCATAGCCATAATACCACATAGCTTCTTTAGGGAAGTGGCAGGAGGAGAGGACTCCCAGCATATTTCAGAAGGAGCCATAGCATGTGCTCTTGGCATCTGTGTGGCAAAGCAGCAGCCATTCACACATAGAAAAAGAATTCTCCTCATTGCAAAAAGCTGCTCTGTCACTTGCTCTTTCTGAACAGGCAGAATTATTTTAGATGGCCATTAGGAATTAGAGAAAATCTTCAACCCAGTCTGTTTGCTCAGTGCAGCCCTGTGTGCACTGTGGCTGTTCTGTGCTGCAGAGAGGAGGGAACACTGAGGTCACAATGTTCAGCTTTTGGTCTGGCTTTGTGGGCTGATCTGAAAGCTCTGTGGGTGCTGCAGCCTCTGCTAGGTGTAAGTTCAGAAAAATGGCTAAGCTGGCTGGAATCTCCAACCCTGAAGTCCCTGGTGTTCCCTCACAGGGCTGAGATTCCTGCCATTAGTGGAACATTACCTGTGGAGGTGACCTGGCTGTGTCTGGTCCTACAGCCACCCTTCCCCACGTCCTTCACCAGTGCTCTCTTGTCCCCTCAGGGCCTGCCCATCTCCATGTACGGCGGCACTCTGATACCCTCGCACCCCCAGCTGGCGGATGGCCCAGGAGGGCCCCTCTTTAACGGGCTCCATACTCCAGATCCTGCCTGGAATCCCATGATCAAAGTTGTCCAGAACTCAACAGAATGTACTGATGCTCAGCAGGTAGTGTGGCTGCCTTTTCCTGCCTCTGCTTTCCTGGGGCTTTATACGGTGCTGTGATACCCAGTTCTGGCTGGGTGACACGTGTGGTTTTTTCAGTTCTTTGACACTAGGATTGAGATTGTTTGCATGACTTTTCCCTACAGTCTGTGTGTGTGTTCATAAAATATCCATGGCACTCAGTACCAAACCTTCCAGGTAAAATGAGCAGCATTTCAAGACTGCTCAGCCAGGTAATGGACTGTTACAAGTGAGAGGGTTTATATCCACACTCGGCACCTTGCAGGTTGTCAGTCAGACCTTGGCCAGAGCTGGGGAGCTCCTGCCTTTGGACAGTCTGGTTGTATTTTGAGGGAAGCCTTATGCTCGCCCTCAGTGGTAAAACACTGTTAAAGGAACCTTTATTTGTTTTTATAATAGATTTGTCTTTTTATTTCTTGCTGTAGATTTGGCCTGGCACCTGGGCACCTCACATTGGAAACATGCATCTCAAGTACGTCAACTGATTTAAGGGGGTCTGTCCTTTTTTAGCCTGGTTTGGGAATC
This sequence comes from Aleadryas rufinucha, assembly GCA_013397815.1. NCBI lineage: Eukaryota > Metazoa > Chordata > Aves > Passeriformes > Aleadryas > Aleadryas rufinucha. The sequence goes on from VZTH01005976.1 coordinate 29,773, forward strand.
TTTATGACCTTGAAGAACCCTGGGGATTTTTTTCATGTGCCTAACTAAGTGATTTTCTGTGGGCTGTAACAATGGAATCTCGATTGCCCGTTGAATAAGAACAAATTGACTTACCTATACAAACTGATTCTGTTCTCCAGTTAGTTTAGCCACTTCAAACTTAAAAATCAGACAAAACTAGTGCTTTTGGCTAAACACTACTGAATGCTCCTTGTATGCAGCAGAGAACTAGCTGGTGACATGATTTCGACCTTTTAGGGTGGTAAATACCTGTATAATTGTTTACAGACTTAAAAGGAAAAGCTGAGTAAATTTCATGTCGTATAGTGGCTCTACTTTATGTAGCCTGTATTAATGTGAAATATTTACCTGAATACTCAATAAAAGGCAAACAGCATTTATAGGTTGTGTGTGAGAATTTTGGAAAGGGCTGTATGTTATTGTCCTCAGTAGCTGCTGCCGTGCCTGGTGACCCATCTCCCCAGGGTCACGTACTGAGCACGTGGGTGCAGTCAGGTTTGGGAGGGTTTGGAGCCACAGATGTCTGCAGAGTCCTTCCCCCTGCCACTTGTGAGCCTTCTATTGGTGTGAACCTGCTTCTGTGGTCTGGTTTTTTCCTTCTGGATTAGTCCTGCTGCTTCTGGCACGTTGGGCAGGCGGTCACCTGAGAGATCAGGTTTTGCTCAGGGCTGCAATGAAGGGCTGATAACAGTGGTAGGTGAATGCAGGGTTCCTTCAGCTGCCCAGAAGCAGATCTTGGAAAAGTGCTTCCCACTAGAGGAAAATGTAATAGATTCAGTTCTAAGCTTCTTGTAATGCTGTAAATCTCCTAAGAGCTCCTCAAGTCTTTCTGTGAGGAAGAAGAGGATTTTTGCACACTGCTTAAGATGAACATTAATTCCTGACCCAGTTCTCCACTTTCTGCATTTGGACTGTGCTTATTTCTGCTTTTGCTCCAAAGCAATACAGTAACTACACGGAATGTTGGATCCATTCCTTAAGCAGGGAACTCCAGTGCAGTGTCTAATCTAATGGATCAATCTCAGACCATGTGGAGACTTCACCTTATCCAGACAAATCCTTACATGCAGCAGCAGCATTTCCCCAGTAAAAGCATAAAGAAGTACTGAAAACCCAAAGTGCACAAGCAGTATCCAAGTACTGCAGGCAAATCAACCTCAGAAGCACTACTGGATGGTATATTCAGATATTTTTCTTGGCATTTGAGGACAAAATGCAAAAAAAATTGAACTGCTGCTTCCCCACTGGTAGTGCCAACACCAAAAGAGAGACACAGAGTCACAGAAAGGTTTGTGTTGGAAGTGGCCTTAAAGATCACCCAGTCCAGCCCCCTGCCATGGGCAGGGGACACGTGTCAGCAGCAGCTGTATTGAAAACAAGCAGTGTTGTGGTGCAGTAGCTGTGTGCTCTCGGGGTGAGGTGCAGGGGAGGGGTGGGCTGCCCACTTCTGTGGGTTCCTTGGCTGCAGCAAGCAGTGCCACCTCCTCCTGCCCCATCCTGGGGAGCCAGTGTCTCCCCACCCTGGAGGGCTGCAGCTCCAGGGCAGGTGGCACAGTCTGTTCTGTGACACCAGGGGACAAGACCCAGGATGGGGGTGGGGCTGTTCCTGGAACAGCCTTGGCCACCCCAGCCCTGCCTAATGTAGGCAGCTCTTTGCTGCACAGGTCCCTTGCTGAGCTCTCCCCCATGCAGCTCCTTCCCTGGGGACATGGGCACTTGCTCTGGGCACCAATCCAAGTGGCCCCAGCAGCCTCCACTAAAGTGGAAAAGGGAACCCCAAAGTTTTGTAGAAAGATCCTGCTCGAAGTTCAGACCATCGCTGCCCCATGGTTGCAGCGGGGCACAGGCAGAGGCAGGGCCTTGTGCTTCTGGGCAGCGGGCTGGTGGCAGTGCCAGGGGGCTGGTGAGTGCAGTGCTGATCCCTCAGGGAGGGCTGGCTGGGGGTCATGCCAGAGTCAGTGCCCACCCCAGTTCACCAGCCCTGGGTGGCAGGGCTCCCCCAGACCTGTCCTCCTTCCCCCTTCTGACCCCTGGGTCAGCCACTGAGCAGGTCCTTTTCTTTGCTGACTGTTCTCAGGGAAGCACATGCCTCATCCCTGAGCTGGGCGTGTTTGGGTTGAGCCACAGGTGCCTTCCCTGTGGGCAGTGGCTCCATCGTGTGCCTTCAATTAAGCTTCTCTGGGGTGAGAGAGCCCAGCCCGGTGCTGCGGGGCCGTGGCAGGTGTGGGCTGTGTAAGATGTTTGTGGTGCCAAGCAGGAGCTCTGGGCTCCCTGGAACCCTGGGCTGCCGGAGCCTGGCAGGGAACTGGTGCTCGGCTGCAGGGAGGGATGGGCAGGGGATGGCAGGGCTGCAGACTGGCACTCAGGCTGGTGTGACCTCAGGCATTGCTGGCAGGCAGTTGGAGCATGGGGAGGAGGCAGAGTGTGCCCCGGGTGGGCACTGCACACCCAGCAGGCTGGAGGAGGAGGTGTCCCATTGAACCCAGCTGTTGTCCTCTTGCAGGGAGCAGCAGGTGGCTGCCTGAGACGATGGGAACGGGTCCCCAGGGTGCCCACCGTGGGATACCCAGCCCTTGCTGCTCCACCCTGGGACAGGGCCCCACACGAAGTTGTTGCTGCCTGGCCACCAGGCTGGGGCCTCACTGTGTGCCCCAGGACTGGCCCTGTGCTGCATCCTGCAGAGCTCCAGGAGCCTGAAGGGGAGAAATAATGTGGGGAATAGCTGCTGGGCAGGATGGGTGTCACAGGCTGCCTTGTGGGAAGCCCCATGGTGGCTCCAGAGCCAGATGTGTCCATGAGCCATGGCCGAGCACTGGGTCCCACCCCCTGCTCTGGGCTGAGGTGCTCAGGGGCTCAGGGGGTGGCCCGGGCCAGCAGTGCCTGACAGCCCCCTGCTTTTGGCAGGTACCCGCATCATCTGCGACCGCAAGTTCCTGCTGGAGTGCAAGAATTCACCCGCGGCCAGGACCCCTCCCTGCTGCCTGCCCCAGACCCCCGGTGTCACATCCCTGGCCCAGTCCAGCCTCGTCAAGCTGGAGGAGCTCAAGGAGCGGAATGAGAGCGAAGAGGCCATGCCAGGTGAGCAGCCCAGGGCCATGGCCCTGCCCATGGACCACCTGCCTGGGGCATGGGACAAGGCGAGATCCCAATCTTGCCCCAGTTCCAGCTCCTGCCCCCTTTGCCTGCCCATGGCTCCTGAGCTAGCCCCATCCTAACCCTGGTCCTGTATCCATCCATGCCCTTGCAGATCAAGACCAGTTTGAGATGGACATCTGAGTTTCCATCTCCCCGTCTCCAGGCCATGGCTGGGCCTGTTCCTGGGCCTCGTGGAGGTGCTGGCACCGTGACCAGCTGGCTGCAGCCCTCTCTGATGCTGGGGATGGACGTGTGACACCTCAGGCTCTAGCACAAGTGGCTGGTGCAATTGCCTAGGAGCTCATGCTTGATCAATAAACACCGTGAAACCCCCCTGTGCTAACCTGGTGTGTGTCTTTGTCAGGGCTCAGCAAGGTCCTCGCCCCCAGGGAGGGGAGCAGCACCAGGAGGGTGCAGAGGGTGACACTGCAGGTGGGGGGTGGTGAAAGCCTGGGGGTCTGTTCTCAGCTGTGATGGACGCAGCAGGTGAGGCTGTCCCATGAACGTGGGGGGAACAGCACGGTTAACACCTGACTGGGCCTCTGTCTGTGTCTGGACCTCCCTGTCCCTGAGGTCATCCAGGTCTCTTGGGTTCCAGACTCAGGTCTGAGCGGTGCCAGGACAGCAGGAGCCCAGATGGGAGCCGAGGCTGTGGCTGCAGCACAAACCCTGGTCATGCCAGGGGCTGTTGGCACGTCAGCCTCCCCAGCCAGCCTTGACCCCCCCTGCAGCAGGGCTGGGCTCTGGGGCTGCTCTAGGACCCCACTGCCACATGAGGGGCCAAGCTTTGCCAGCCAGTGCAGCAAGGACACACAGCACTGCCTGCTCCAGCCAGGTGCTGCTGATTATTCCCTTGACATCCTGTCGGCTAAGAGCACCCTGTCAAGGCCAGAGCCCCTTGACCAAGCCTGATGAAGCAGCCATGGCCTCACCCAGCAATCTCATCTCCTGCTGACCCTGGGACACCCAGAACCAGTCAGTGCCAGAACCCTCAGGCAGACTGTGGGAGGGGGCAGCTTGGTGCTGTTTATTAAACATAATGAATCGCCACTAAAATGTCGCAATGATTAAAATCCTCTTTTCCTGGATGAGGATTGGGAGGCAGAGGGGGTGCCCAGACTCCCTCCAGCAGCAGGGGCCCTGTTCCTGCCGGTGGCGCTGGGCAGGGGCTGCCCCGCTCACAGTCCCCAGCCCCGTCCCCGGTGTCAGGGCTCCTGCCCCGGCTCGGTCTCGGGCTCAGCTGTGGGCTCAGCTGTGGGCTCGGTGTCAGCGCTGCCGTCCGTCTCTCCGGTGGGCAGGTCCCGCGTCTCAGCGATGAGGCGCTTGACGCCCACCATCCACTGGCTCACCTCGTTCACGTGGTCCACCATTAGCGAGCGGTGGATCTCATCAGCCGCGTCCCAGTGCTGCTGCTGAAGCTCTGCCACGACAGGGGACCCCGTCAGGGCCACAGGATCCACTGTCCTGCTGGCGCGGATGCAGCCCCCTTCACCCCGTACCTTGCACCAGGAGGCTCATCCTCTTCCTCACTGGTGCCGACAGCTTCCCCTGAGCCCACGCGTCCTCCAGCACTGTCAGCCGCCGCCCGATGTCATTGCACACTTGTTTCTGGAAGCAGAGGTGAGCTGGGAGCGAGGGGATGTGCCCCCACCAGCTCTAGGGAGCCCCCGGGGCAGGGGCAGCTCTCTTCCCCCTCAGCTCTCCTGGGAACAGGCAGCCCCTGCCTGGCTGCCGCCCCTGCTGCACCGCGGGGTCAGAGGTGGCGGGAGGGGCCGCGGCCTCACCTGCACCGTGGCCCGGCAGGCGTCGAGGGCTGCCCGCAGCGGGGCGAGGACGGTGTCGGCGGACACGCTGCACTCCTCCTGCTCCGGGCACGCCGCGCTCGGCCGGCCCTCGGCCCGCGGGGCAGCGCCGACAGGACCCTGCGGGGGCGGCCCCAGCGCC
>VZTH01005978.1:0-133634 GCA_013397815.1 Aleadryas rufinucha
CACCATGGGGGCCGCCGCGGCGAGCCGGAGCTCCGCCGGGTTCGCCGGCATCCTCGCGGTGAGTGCGTGCGTGCGTGTGGAGCGAGGGGATCGGTCCGTGCCTGCGCCGCCCGCGCAGCATCCGCGTGTCCGCGGCGTGGGTGGGGATGTGCTGCAGTGCGGGGCTGCCCGCCCGCGCCTCCTGCCCGGCCTGGGGCAGCGTGGCAGCGGGGGAGGGGGTTGGGGTGTCCTGCTGACCCCGCTCCGCGCGTCGGGGGCTGTGCGGGGCTCCGCTGCGCCCTCCCTGGGGGTGCTGCCCGCCCCAGCCCCGCAGCCCCGGGTCCTGGTAAGGGACCGCCGGCTGGGTGCGATATTCCCTCCGATATCCATCCTCCCCATCCCCATGTTAGCGCAGGCGGCGGGGTCCCTCAGCCGGGGCTGTGCCGCGCAGCCAGAGCCCAGCGGATCTTGTTCTGCTCTCTGCACTGCTCCGGGAGCTCGGCACTGGACAGGGACCCATCCATCCATCCATCCAGCCATCCATCCATCCATCCATCCATTCCCCTCCGCAGCTGCTTTTCTTGCCACCCTTTGGACAGACAGTAAAACTGCCCGCTGCGAATGGCAGGCAGCTGCCCTGACTTATCACGGAAATGTTTTCCGGCAGCTTTATCTCCCCATTTACCTTCCCAGGTAGGGCACTTCCCAATCAGCGCTTTAGGGCTACATCCCGGCTATTTGGAGAGAGAGTAATTCGGTGTGTCAGGCAGACGCCGCAGCTGCTGCGGCTGGGTTGTGTAACCGAGGAGAGCACTTGCTCTTGAACTCAAGGTGGATCTGAGCAAGCTGGCGCTGGCTCGACAGGAATCCGAGTAAACAACAAATAATCTAAAGCTGGAAGGGCATTAGCCGGGAAACAGCCTCGTTGCTCTGAAGGCGAAGGGGAACTTGGCGCAGTGGCGGAGCAGACGGGGTCCGTGCTCAGCGCTGCCTGGGCGCTCCCGAGTGCTGGATTCCCGCTGGGAGAAGCGAGCCGGGAGAAGCCAGTGCTGCTGTGCATCTGGAAGATGAGATGCTGATGGGGAGCTTGAGATATGCAGCTCCAGCGAGGATCCTGGAGGTCAGTTGGGAATGGTGGATGTAGAAGGAAGAGGTGGAAAAAAAGAGTGATAAAGGTGTGGGGAAATACAGCAGCAATTTTGGGGCATGAAGCGAGACTCTGAGCAAATACACAAGTATGTTACTTGTGCTGCATATGTGTTCTCACACCTCTGTATGTGTGATCATACAAGCAAACAGGGCAAGATTCCCATTTGCTTGGGAGGTGGTAGGGTCCTCCCAGGGTTTTCGTCTGATACCTTCAACGTTTTTGGGTCACTCGCTTTGGTCACACAAGAAGTTAATGTCTTCCCAGCCCGAGGGAAGTATGTGCGAGGGAAGTGTGTTCAAATCGATAGCTGGTGGGTCTTTTACTAGTGCAGCAAACCCAAATCTGCCTAGCTGCTGGGTTTTGGAGCAGTAGCAGCTTGGCAGCGGTTGTGTGGGGCTGGTGTTGGCTGTGATATCATTTGCTTGGCGGATTTTTTGGGACCCCACTGACTGCTGCAAGGTAATTTCCACCATCTCTGCCATTGTCCTTGCCTGGAACCAGCACAACATCACCGTACTTCAGCTTGGGGCTTTTGGAAAGCTGGGGAATTTCATCTGTTTGGAGCAAAACTGTGGCCGGCGGGGAAGCTTCCGAGCTCTGGTCCGTGCTGGCTGCAGGGTTGGCTGCTGGGTTTTCCTTCATGGGGACCAGATGTTGTGGTGCTGCTGTTCTGGCTCGCTCATCTCCCTGTGTTTCGCTCTTGAGATGCAGTAAAGGAACTGCTGAGCAGTGAGTCCTGGACTCTCATTTCACAAACCCCAAACCAGCTGAAATAGCTGGTCGTGTTGCAAGAAGCAGGAACTTGCCTTACTGTTCAGTACTTTCCTCATAGGCAACTTTTTTCGGACTAAGTAATTTGATCCTTTTTACAGTGATCGGGGCAGGACGTTGGCTCCTCCTGTCTGCCAAGTTACCGTAAAACTTCCAGACCAGTTTATTTGTCTTTCTAGTGGTTTTATATTTGTTTCTTTTACTTTAATGTTGCAAGCGCTTTCCCAGTACTGTCGGCAAAGGATGCAGCTGACCTCTGGGAAGGGCGGCAGGCAGTGCAGCTCATCCCCAGCTTGTGCCAAGGCATTGCCACAGAGCTAGCTGCCATTTCTACCAAATTCTGCTGGTTTTGCTTGGAAACCGTTCCCAGAGTATCAGTTTAGCATTGTGGGTCCCTGCTCACTTGCAGGTCTCTGCTCCTGCTCTTCTCTGCCTGGATCAAGTGCCCCTGTGTTTAGCTGCTGTTTGTGTTTTGGGGGTTTTTTATTTTAATTTTCTTTAATTTTTACTTTAGTTTTAGGTGTATTGCTGTGTCCCCACAGAACTGCCAGCAGGGCAGCACTGTACACAATCTGAGATTATGACAGTCTTGGTGTTGCAGCATTTTAGGACACAAATTCCAGGACAGAAGGTTGATCCACCAACTTTCTGCTGGTGTTTTGACTCACCGTGCAGGTTTGGGTCCCTGAATGAGATTCTGTATTCATAGAATCATAGAATGGCTTTGGGCTGGAGGGGACCTTAAGGATCGTCTAGTTCCAACACCCCTGCTATGGGCAGGAATGCCAGCCACTGGACCAGGTTTCTCAGGTGTTTGCAGCTGCATCCTCTGTGCACATGCCAAGGCAGTTTGTGGCCCCCTGAGAGCTGTTTCCTGTGCAGATTGCCTGTCAGGTCTTCCTGCAGCACAGTTACTGAAAAAGGGTGATGGGAGCACAGCACAGGGGCACCCACTGAGATGGAGTCATCGGGCTGGGTGGTGCTGAGGTGGGTCATGCCCACACCAGCTGTGGGGTGCTGCTGCCTCGAGGATTTGTTTGCAGCTGAATATGAAGGTCCCCTTGTTTGAGTGTTTCCTGGTGTGGGGAGGTCAGAATGATGGTGTGCCCCAGCCTGATCTGATTTCCTCACACCATAAAGCCTTCATGTGCTGAAATAGGTGAAGGTGGCTGGGAGGTGCCTTTACCCATGCGGTGCAGGGTGTTGGTGCTGAGTTGGGGATGCTCTTTGGGCTTGCAGCCACCCTGCCCTGCTTGACCCTTTTGGAAAGGGACCCCTGTCCCATTAAAAACCCTTCTTTGTTTCTGCGTTGGGCACGGAGAGCATCAATGAAACTGCTGGAACCAAATCTGCTCTTCAGTGTTGTCTTGAACCAGTTGTGTTTTTTGCTGTGTTTTTTTGTTACCTTGTACGCTTCCTTTGGTACCAGAGTAATAAAATGAAGTGCAGTGTCTCAGCAAAGCTCGCTTCATTATTTGATTGCTTTTTCCCCTGGAACTGGGGAAAGTGTCAGCCAGAAAGGTCCAGGTTTGTGTGCTGCTGGGCAGCCCTGATGGTGAGGGACCAAACCGGCAGACACCCCTTTTTGCTGAAGATGTCCTCCTGCTCCTGGCCTTCGCTTTCAGAGATCTGAGTGCTGCAAAACCTGAGTAGCTGGATTATTTTAGGGACCAGAAATGCCAGTCTGAATAAATAGCAGATGCTCAATGCTGCTTAGCCATCCCCCACTGGAACTTGCTGTTCTCCCTAAGCTTGGAAGTGCATGTGCAGCTTAAGATCTTGAGATGTTCAAAAATACCAGCACCGCTTTTCTTGAGATAGGGTTTAAAAAAAAACCCTCAAAAAAGCCAACTCAAACCTAGTGCTATTACAGGCTTTAGTTACCCAGGCGAGGGATGGGAAGATGCTGGAATGGGAAGAACAGGGAGAACAGGAGGGAACCCATGGCACATGCTTGTAGTGGGGCTGTCCATGGGTTTCCCGAGGTCTGGCTTGATGCAGAGGGAGAAATCAGGATCTGAGACAGCAGCACACAGCTCAGTCCTGGTGAGGCAGAGGAGCCACTGCCTGTCTTGCCTCTCCCCCTGCTCGGCGCTGGCACAGGAGGAGGGTGAGTAACACAGGTGACCCCTCCTGCCACCTTAAGTGGCCAGTTTGCTAATTCAGGGATCCGTCATGGAGATTACAGGGGAGGGTGGCAGGTTTGCTTAGAGCTGGCTAAGCGCTTTGTTAAATCATGTCTTAGGGGAGGGGAAAAGTAAAATGCATCCTGTAAGCCTTTGCTGCCTGCCAGGGCAGCCCCGCTTTTTAATTTGACGTGCCGTAATTAGTCTGGCCGCTGCAGGATCCTCGTCAGCTCCTGCGGGCTTGCCCGCTTCTGCCTGCTCTGTAATTGCTGCTTCAGGGGGAGAAAACTAAATAAATAAAGAAAAAAAAAGTGAAGTGTTTTGTACAAATCCCAAGCCGTAAATTATTTAGCAGGTGAAACAGAAATCTGCTGTGTATTTCCAGGAAGCAAGAGACTGCACCAAAAATGACGCGGCGCAGCTTGCGGCTCTGCCGCGATGTGCCTTCTGCAGAGTCATGTTGTTGGGAGCCCTTTTTATTTTATTTTTTTTCCTTCTGAATATTTTCTTGTTGGCTGATAGCCCAGAATAGGTAGCAGAGCAAGAGGCGAGGGATTGTATAACACAGCCAAGTGATTTATGTGCTTGTCTCTGCAGTTGAGTAGTGTTAGGATCTCTGCTCTTTTTACCTTCAGTGTAGAAAATGTTTGAAAATTCACTGTAATGCTGACTTGTTCCCTCTCTCCCTCTGAACTTAGCCTGTGGCTGTTTGGAAATGTGTTTCCTATTGCTTTACAATGTTTGCTGTGTGAGGTTGTGTCAGCCTTTCTTTTGATATGCCTTTTGTTCTTGGTGACTTATCTCCACTGCCATAACTGACATTAAATCCATGGACCAGAGGTCTTCTGGAGGAAGCAGAGATCATTCTTGGTCGATGGAGCTTCTCTTGGGGATAGAGCAGCATCGTTGCAAGGGAATTAAGGGAATAAAGCTTTGGGATTGGAAGTCAGTAGAGATAGATGGATTTATAGCAAAGCCCAGTTGTTTCCAGTTCAGTGTCTAAAAACTGGTGTCCTTTTACCTGTGTCTGATGCAATGAGGAGCTGAGTTACAGCAGAGTTACTTGAAGAGTGTAAAAATAGCACCGGGTTTTCTCTCCTGTTGCTAATGCAGCTGGTTTAGAGTGGGTTCAGATGTGGTTGGAGGCTCAAAGCAGAATATCCCTTGCAGTCTTGCCAAACCCAACACTTGCACCGGGCCATAAAAAATCATGGAAAGGCAGAGGAGCTGAGAAATAGTCCAGAAACAGCCGCTGGCCTGGATTTCATCCTGGTTTGTGTTTCTCAGAAAGGTAACTATTTGAATAAGTGCAGATTAACAAATAGAGAAGGAAAGTTCTACAGGTCAGAGCTGCCATCTGCATGTGTTTTTTATCTTGTCGGCAAGCGCCTGCCTCGTGCTGGAGCCTCTCAGCCTTGAAATGCAAAGCTGGTCTGAATTCTCCTGGGGTGGCCAGGTAGCACGTACTGCTGAAACACAATTAGCAGTATTTACCACCCTGGCAGGGTTGCAGTGTAAATGATGCTTAGTTTCACCAAGAAGTGTGGTGTCAAATTTAAGCAATTATAATCGTAGCTGGAGATGCGTCTGGAGAGCGTGCTGCCACCTGCACCGGTTCCACTCCACTCCAGCTTTGCTGAGGTCCCTCCCATGGATGTAGTAACTTGTCTGTGGTCCCACAGCTCTGGGACATCCCTTGTGATCCTGCAAGGGGTCGTTGGCAGAGAGGGCTCCGTTTGCATGCTGTTGTTGGCTGATACCTCCTGTTTGTTTTCCAGCTGCTCATGCTCCTTGGCACCGCTGATGGTCAGTCGAAGCTGACCTCTGAGCAGAATGCCATCAGCCTCTCCCCTGGCAAGTACCGCCACCTCGACCGTGCCACCAACGAAGAGCTGACCTGTGACAAATGTCCTGCAGGAACCTACGTGTCTAAGCACTGTACGAAGAGTACCTTAAGAGAGTGCAGCCCTTGTCCAGACGGGACCTTTACCAAGCATGAGAACGGCATAGAGCGGTGCCACCCCTGTAGGAAACCCTGTGAACTGCCAATGATTGAGAAAACTCATTGTACTGCCTTGACTGACCGCGAGTGCACTTGCCTGTCTGGTACGTTTCAGACGAACGATACCTGCGTCCCTTACACGGTGTGCCCGGTCGGCTGGGGCGTCCGCAAGAAAGGAACCGAGACCGAAGACGTCAGGTGCAAGCCGTGCCCTCGTGGTACCTTTTCTGATGTGCCTTCTAGTGTGATGAAGTGCAAACCCTACACTGACTGCTTTGGGAAAAACATGGTGGTCATCAAGCCAGGGACAAAGGAGAGTGACAACGTCTGTGGTTCTCCGGCGTCCCTTCCGAACACGGCTTTGACTTCATCAAGCACCGAAGTGGGTGAGCAGCCCTATGAAGTTCCACCGACCGCTGATCTTCCCAAAGGTAATGTCCACCACTGAAACACAGGTGTGGTTTTGATTGAGGGATGGTGTTCCTGCCGTGGTCAGGGTTGGTGTTATGCTGTTAAAAACAACCGGATCTAAAGCCTGGGTGGTGCTTCTGCTTTGTGGCTTTGGGTTGCCCTCACTTGTATTAAACTACCTTTAATAACATTTTCACTGAGACTGCAGTCCTGATTGGACTTCTGGCTGCCCTACTGTTTGGGCTGAAAGGACATGACTTACTCCAACCTCTTTTCCCCATCTCTGTGATGTGCTGGCACAAGTCTTTGTGCAGTTGTGGTGAATCTGGGTTGGGATGCAGCAGGAAAACCCCTGCTACAGTCTCCCTGCGGCAGGGAGATTACTCCTTTGATGGGTTCACTGCTTTTGTGCCTGTGCTTTCCTTGCTGCATGTCACTCTGTACTGTGTCACAGTATTGGCTGAATAGGAACCGTTGCTGAAACAGCCCTGCAGGAGCCTGGGCTGTCCTGTAACTTTTTTTCCTTCAATCTCTTAAGATCCCTATGTGGAATTCCCCCTTCTCTCACTTAATTGGGAAGTGGCTCATCATCACAGCCTTTATGGTGATGCCTTAGCTGTGTCTGGTTTCAGGGGTGCTGTAGGACTCCACCTGAGGCGGTATTCTGCACTCCCTGGAAAGCAGCTTCCCTACAGTGTCTCGGATGAGGCATTTTAAATAAAAATTGCAACTTCTGATGATCTAAACACCTGAGTTGGTAAATATAATAGCAGGGAAGTGTTGACAGTGGTACGCTTCCAGTGTTTCACCTCTGTTAGGTCTCAAAGCTTGCCCTGACGTTGGTGTATCATTGGGAGTGTACAGGAGGGTGTTTCCTGAACTTTGAAATCAACTGTCGACAATTACGTAAAAGTTAAAGCATTTTCCCTGTTTGTGTCCTGGTTAGGGTGTTTTGGGTAGCCAAGCTGGGGGCAAAACCAGGTACAGATGAATACACCCACTCTCTGTCTCAGCTGGGATGAGACACAGTCTTCAAAAGATGACTTTCCAAAATAATCCTTAGTTTTTGCCACAACAGCCCTTCCACTTCTTGCCCGGCTTTGGCTCGTGTTTCACATCTGGCTGGGACCTGTGAGGTGTTGGTTGATAAGGAAACTCAGTAAAGATGGAAGGTGGCTCTTAGGGGGAAGTTTGGTTGCTTCAGAGACCTATTTTGTAGTTGATTCATCTGCAGCTGCTTGCAGGGCTGATAAAAAAATGTTTGTGTTTCCTTAACAAACCCAGTGGAGAGATACTAAGCCTAGAAATTGTCATGTATTTTTGTGCTTTTAGTCCAAATATGAAATTCCACAAATGAGCTAAAACCAATGTTCATAAATCTAAGAAAGAAAAAATAACTCTCTCAAAGTTGTTGGTTTTCTGAGAAGTGCTGAATGTGGGACAAACACAGACTGACAACATGCCTTTAGTAACTCATTTTTTGTAATAAGCTGCCTCTAGCCTTAGCCAGCAAGGGTCAGTTTTACCTTGAAGCTCCCTCTGTAACCGTACCCACCTGTTCCCAGAGGCAAACCTCAACTTCACCTCTACTCTTTCTCGCTGCCTGGCGTTGGGTTTCTGTCTGCTGGCCAAGCCGATGCTCAGGCAGGTCTTAGCCCGTGATGTGATGCCATATCGCATCTCCGGGGCCGTGACACTCAACTCTCCTCTCCTCCCGCAGGTCTGAACTCTTCAGTTCCCGATTTTGTCCCCTCTCCAGCGCCGCGCGCATCCAGCAGCATGGTGGAACGGGCACGGTACTACAACGAAACCTCAGCCAACGAGACGGACGGCATCGGCGGGACCCTTGTGGGCTCCGGCACCACCAGCCAGGCCCAGAGCTACCGGCACAAGCAGACCAGCCAAGCGCTGGAGAAGCAGCCATCCCTGGAGATGATGGGGGGCGAGAAGCCCAGCGTCCCATACAGGCCCCCCCGGCGAGGCTCGCAGAACGTCCACCAGCACTTCGACATCAACGAGCACTTGCCGTGGATGATCGTCCTCTTCCTGCTGCTGGTCCTGGTGGTGATCGTGGTCTGCAGCGTCAGGAAGAGCTCACGGACTCTGAAGAAGGGACCCCGGCAAGATCCCAGTGCCATTGTGGAAAAAGCTATTATGAAAAAGTCCACCACCCCCACGCAGAACAGGGAGAAGTGGATCTATTACTGCAACGGGCACGGTGAGCAGTAGTGACTGTGTGGTGTCCTCTCCACTCCAACCCAGGGCTATGGAGGGACTGCCCCCGCCAGTGACTGGTGGTTTTCCTCATTTGGTGGGTCTTGTAGTGAGGACAAAGCCCATATCATGGTTTCTCAGATGTTTCTTCATGCTTGGCTTCTCCTTCCAGTTCCCATGGTGTGTCCCTGCTCCTGAAGGAAGGGTTAATGGAGGGAGTGTAACCTGCTCACTCCAGCTTCTCTTCTTCTTCTCACCCATCTTCTCCCCTTCCTCCACTGGTAGAATGATTTTGAGTGAAGGGACCTTTTTTCCCCCTTCCCTTTCCACTTTTCATCTGTTTCACATGGTCCTTATTTTCTCAGTGACTCAGGGATGGATCTGGTTGTCTTTCGTGTTGTCCTTTATCCCCTCAGCCTCGTCTGTTTCTGGAAGGCTGAGTCATCCCTTACCTCTTGGCACTGCCTCAATTTCAATTCTTAGCCCTAAATCCCAACTGCTGGCTTGTGTCCCAAGCCTTTTGCCCACACTGGAGCCAGAAAGGTTATCCTTAAAGGCTGAGTCGTGGATGTTTACAGCTCCACGAGTGTTGTCAGGTCTGCCTGGACTCTTTTTGTAGTGTTTCCTGTTCATTTAGTGGATGATTTGCTGACAGCTTTCTGATGAGACTTTAAAGTTGACATATTGTGATCTTCAAGTTGAAATTTGTAAAAATCAGTGATATACTAATGGTGGTGTGACGGTGAGCATCAAGCAGCCATGATCTCTCTAGTGGGATGCACAGTTTTTCCTCTGCAAAGCTCCTGTGGCAATTTTGGCCCTCCCTTATCCTGTGCAGACTGATGAGTCCTTACTTTGGGTTGACGTTGCTCAACTTTAAACATCCGTTCACAGTTAACCTTTAGAAAAGCACATTTAACAAAGGGGGGGTGCAAACAAAGAATGGATTGAACAAAGACTGGAAGGTTTAAGAGAGATCAGTCCTTGATGAAAGTCATCCTTGAGTGCTCAAGTACAAAGCAGAGAAGGTTTTGACTAGGGCGTCTTCTGTCGTGTACTCTCTTCACCTTCCTGCTCATTAATAGACTTACACTTTGTTTGCCTTCATTAATTCATTCATACAACCAGTAAGGTCTTGTTGGAAGTGGTTTTCTGCCTTCTCTTCTGTTTGTGTTGCTTATCAGTTTCCTTTTAACTGTTTTCTGTTCTTGGGCTGCAGTTTCTTAAACTTTTTTTTGGTTTTGATAACTTTTCCCCATAACGTCTGCACTCCATTGTCCCTAAAATCTGTGGCACCCAAAGTGTGGTCCTTGACACCGTGGTGAGTGATCTGCAGTGGAGTTGCAGAACCTTATTAGACATCCTTGTTTGTGGGCACTACCAGGAACACATGGGTTTGGCCATGGTTCATAGGTCGAAAACAAGTGGTTGTTGCTAACTTGTAGTAGCCCTTTCCCCCAAGACTTTAATTAGCAGTTGGTTGAATTTCTTGAAGCACCTTAGAGCAGGGCAGTTTGTACCAGACAGGAAATGCTCAAGTGCAGGGACCAGACCATGCTGCTCTGAGTGGGTGCAGCTCTGGTTTCTATCCTGGCATTTCAGACCATGCTGAAGTGCCCATGCTGCCTCCTGGAAGCCACGTTAGAGCTGCCTTTGTGGGCACTGCTGTGTGTTGGGTCACTAAGCATGATTCAGGTTAAAGAAACCATGCAGGTAAGAGAAGGTTCACGTGGAGAGCAATGACCTGTTTTAACCCATTTAGATAAAACCTCACCTCCCAGATCTTGTCATCCTTAGGGGGATGGCATCATTCATGTGTCATCCTGTGCGTCCCAGGGTGAGTGGTTCCAGCCTTCTCTGTCACGTTAACGGCTGCATCAATTTCACAAGATCCTTACTAAGTTTTCCCTTTGTCTTGGGAAATAAGCTGCATGTAACGGCAAAACCACACTGAGGTGATAAACCAGCTTGGTGTGGTTGAACCTCTCTGATCTGCAGGTAAATGGCTCCGTTACTCCCAGTCATTCCTGCAACAGTCACGCGGGTTCCCTCTTGTCATGGGTGGCTTCGTGACTTCCTCCTGCCACCGAATGTCCTCAGATGAACTTTGTGCAATCAAGGCAGGCAAACGGGCACAAACCAATTAATGCTTTGTCTTGCTTTTAGTGCAAACCAAATTGTGTTGCGTTAGCTGGAAGGGCCTTGCTCATTAGCTCTTACTTGGTGGTGCTGCTCTGTCGTGTCAGATAGGGAAATTATTCTCCTCTGCGGTGGTGCATAAATCTGTCTCTGCCTTTCCTGTTGAAATGTCTGGCTCTTAAGACTGTTTACTTGAAAGGAGAGGTGTAGTGCCATAAAGGAATTGACCTTTTATTTAATAACTGGCTGTACAGCTGAGATGTTCTGCAGAGCTGCTGCGTCATGGCTTAGTTTTCTGCTGCTCCAGCAGTGTTTGTTCCCAAATCGTGCTTCATCTTGAAGCAGCATTTCAGACAGGGGTGAGTTTAGCCAGGAACAAACTTCAGGCTGTTGCAGAGGGGAAATCTTTCCCCTCCTGTGCTGCTGTGTGGATCCCTCCATGGTAGGCAACCAGAGCAAAGCCTCCTGAGATGTGAGGACCACAGCTCCTGCCCAGATTCAGGTACCAGCCTGGTTTGTGGTTGTACAAGGGGTGTAGAGAACAATCAATTAGTGTGTGAACTGTCTTTGTGGCTGGGGGTGAAGCCCCTGGGCTGGCTGCTGGCAGTGCACCCACATCTGTATGACCTCCATCCAGAGGCTGGCTGGCACACCAGCAAGGGGCTGGGGTGTGTTTATTGCCTGTTTATGTAGCTCCTGGAAACAGTCTACCTCCACTCGTTCCCAGTTTACCATCTCCTCTCTCCTAATCCTTTCAGTAAACAGCTTTAACCTTTGAAAGGAAAAGTTCGGGTCTGACGTAGGCACTGGAGTCTCTCCTCAGAGGAGCTGTGCTTGGGTCCTGCCCTCACACTGGCAACCCCCCTTAACCTCCCAAGGCACCAGGTGGGCATCCAAGGCTTTGCCTGTTTGGGGTATTTTATTACTGATTGCTCTAAGGCCATGGATGCTGGGTGAAGCATGGTCAGGGTGGCACGAGCACTGCTCAGTGCTGGAGCAAAGACATGGCACTGTGCTTGGGCTCCTTACCAAAAGAGTAGGGGTTCAGGGTGGAAGCAGGGGCTCAAATTCTTACCAAGTTTCTGAAGGGACTTGATTCCTGAATTGTTTAAATAATTGAAATAGGTGTGTGATCCTGAAGAGCAGTTGTTGTCAGGAGGAGGTTCACTTGTCCTCATCTCCCTGTGAGCTGGTATCTGTGCCCTATCCTCTCTCTGATCATAATACATACCTTAAATAACAGCCCAAACATAAAAATAGAAGTAGCTTGGGAGCCTGGTGTTAAAACTAGACCCGTGCCCTTAGCATGGATATGTTCCAGCCAAGGCAGCAAATGCCAGTGCTTCTCACTGGATTAAATGGTTCAGAGGTCTGGGAAGAGCTTGCAATGACTAATGGCCTGAGTTAGCAGCCAGCCTCCTCCTCCACATCTGTCCTCCTGTCCATCCTCACAACTGGGGCTGTCCAGAGAGATTGAGAAGGTAGAACAGTGTAGCTGTGGTTGGAGAAGCTGGACCTCTTGTTGCCTCAGCTGGCTCTTACTTTGCAGCCCTGAAGATAGGAATCCAACAACTGACAGTTTGTCAAAGTTTTCCTGAGAAATTATCCATGTGGTGCCTGAGTGACGTGGGTACAGGGCTGATAGGGCTCTGTGGTTTAACCTTGTATAACTTCTTTCTTTTAGAAGATCAAGGACAGCCTACACACTGGGCTCATGCCTTTATTTTAGCAAATACCCATTTCCTTTCTTCAGACGTTTCCAGAGGTGAGGAAATGAGCTTGCAGAAACGTTTCAGTAAAAGCTGAGAAATGGAGCCTGTCTCTCAAATGCCTTGGAAATGCCAGATTTGCCATTGGTCTATGCCAAACACGAAGATGGGCTTGAATTCTTTCTGCAGAAATTGCTGATACTGTTGCTTTTGGCTTTCATCCATTTAGTAGCAGAGGATGAAAGATAAAGACTGTAAAATGTTAAGGTAAAACCTGTGTGTAGAAGCAGCTGTCTGAAATGATACGCCAGGAGGCAAGAAAAGAGTTTGGTGGTTTTTGTTTTTTGGAGTCGAAAGACTGAAGAACAGATCTTGGCAGCGCTGGCCTGGCATGAGATGCCACTTCCCTTTTATTTTTCTTCAAGTCTTGTAATTGCACATTATTGCAGTGGGTGGTGAGAGCAAAGCCAGGAAGCCTCTGGTTAAATAATCAGAGAAATTAGCTCTTCTGCAAAAGCTGTTTGCAGCTGGGGTGGAGCTGAGGCTTGACTGCATGTAGAAGAGCATGTGCTAAAAATGGGAGAAAATCAAAGTGGGGAGTTGAGACTTGATGCTGGAGAGATGGACGGTGTTGGGATTTGGGGATCTTGGTTGGTCAGTTTGTCAGCACACTGGGGGCCAGGATCTTCTTGGTTGGCAATTTGTAGGGAGTAGTCCTTGGCTTGTATCCTGTTTGCTGAGGGACCAGGGCTAGGCTTGAGTCTGCTCCCGTGGAAGTCACTGAGGGTGTTGAAGGGGGACCACATCTTGTACCTCAGAGAGCCTAAAGCTGCAGCTCCAGAGCATCCCCACATGGATATAACCAGTGGGAGTGTGGAGATGGCTAGGTCATTTGCAGGCTGGTCCTCATATGGAATCAGGTACTCATTTATGGTTAGTTGGA
This sequence comes from Aleadryas rufinucha, assembly GCA_013397815.1. Taxonomy (NCBI): domain Eukaryota; kingdom Metazoa; phylum Chordata; class Aves; order Passeriformes; genus Aleadryas; species Aleadryas rufinucha. The sequence goes on from VZTH01005978.1 coordinate 13,445, forward strand.
AGATGTTTATCGGAGTAAAACTACCTGATTCTTTGCAAGAGGCAGCACATTAAGGTTATGTGTGGGCTTTTAAAGTCAGTCTTTTGTAGAGATCCATCACCGAATGAAGGGAAGCAAGTGCATGGAAACAGTCCAGCTGAGGATGTTATTTCTCAGGTCTATTTAACTGCTACTCTGAATAAGGAAACTGCTGCAGGCTTGGCACTCGCAGGTCTATGGGGTGACTCTTAATGCTATTTTAAGACCCCTCCTTAGTGTTTGTGTGGGTAAATGAGATCAAAGTCTCTTACTGTAATGGTTTTGTTTGGTAGAGGTAGTTTTCCCTGTGATCAGCTCCTGAACAGGTCCCTGCTGGTGTCGGGAGCATCATGCTGGGAAGCCCAGTAGGTTGGAGGAGCTGCTGTGGAAACACCCCTGAGGATTCCTCTGCACCTCTGCAGAGCATGAGGAGGAGCGATGGGGTTAAAAGCTTCACCAGCCTCAAACTGTGGTGGCCTCAAGGTTTTGTGCCCAGGCCACAGGTGGGGCAGAGATGCCCGGAGCATCTCAGGAGGGCAGGTGTGCCCATTGCTGCTGACATAATTCGGTAATTGCAGCTACGCCTGGAGAGGAGCAGCCCTGGGCTTGTGTGCAAACCCTAACACGGCTCTGGCTGGCAGAGCATGAGATCAGGGATTGATGTCTGTCCACCTGCCAGAACGGAGAGGCGGAAGGTGTTGTGTTTGTTTTTGTTTTCCAAAGCAGTCTCTCCTCTGGCATCTGCAGCCTGATGATGTGCAGATGACTGCTGGTCCTCTGATGACAGCCTGTCTACCTCTGCAGGGTGAGACCTGGGCAGAAGGGAGATGGTTAAGTTGGAAGAGGCAGGAATGTGCTGGGCACCACAAGGAGTATGGATGCTCCCTCACTGGAGCTTGTTCTGCTGCATTTTGTGCTGTTTGCTCCTACACGGGCACAGTGCTCTGCTTCGGGTGGGATGGAGCAACTCTTCATCTGCAGCACAAACCTCTGCCATGGGAATGTTGGGGTGGCATCTGACAGGTTCAGAACACCATCTTCCTCAAACCACCCAATGTGAAACATTGCTCAGGCTTGCCCAAAAATCATCTTGTCCTTTTGGGAAGCTATGTGATTTCCAAAGGGCGTGTACAAGAGCTGACCATGGCTTCATGATGAAAGGGAGCCTTGCAGAGTGCAAACATGGGAGGCTGCTGTTCTGTTTAGAGAGGAAGAAACCTAATCATGTGCAGGTTTTATCATCTCCTAGTCTTCAGCCTTATTGCATTGCACCAAAGTCGGGTGCTAGATCACTTTTAATATGTGTTGCTACATGAGCCATCTATCTGCAGCATGCACAGGGCTGTGGGGAGCTGCCCTGGGAAGCTGGAACATTTGCTCCCAAATCTGCTTCAGAAAAGAAGAGAAAACCCAAATTATCCCATGGTCAAAATTCGTGGGTGGCCCCTGTATTAATTTAATGAGGGATTGGGATTTGTGCCTGCCCATTAAGGTGTAGGGCCGAGTGTGGGAGGCAGGGCAGCTCTGCAGGAGAGGAGGATTGTCCTTGTAGAAAACCACTCCGAGCCCAGGGTGTTTTTGCCAAAAACCTGACACCAGTTTCAGCACCGGGAGGGCTGTGATTTCGCACGTCAGTGAGGCTCTCACACATCACTCCTCGAATAACAAGGTGGGGTTGTGTTTTTTTTGTTGTTTTTTGTTTTTCCTTGCTCTCCAAGACTGGGAGAAAAAAAAATGCAAGAGGTGAATTTAATCCTCAGGTTGGCATCTGTGGGTGTCTGGATATTTATATGGCTCTGGCTGTGGCAGTGTGTGTGCTCAGGGCTACCAGCTGTCCCAGAGGGTTGTAATGAAGATTAACTCTGCAAAAGCCGTTTAAAATTTAATAATTACATAAAATACTTATGCTGGCCATTCTCATGCAAACTAAAGCAAGAGCAAGTCCACTCTGTGGGTCCCTAGTGTAGCATCCTGTGGTGGTGGGCAGGAGCTGAGATGGGTCCCAGGAGGGTTGGGCTAAGGGGCTGTTACAGAGGTGACTTCCACATAATGTATTGGGAAAGGAGGTCTTGTCCTGCGCTGATTCTCAAGTTCCCAGGTTGGAAACATGTTCACAACTGCATGTGGCTGATCACAGACCTCTCTCCACTGCCTGGTTTGGTTGTTTTCCAGACAGCTTGTAGGAAATGATTGTTAGAAGTCCCTTTCTGCTTTGCACAATTTTCGGTTTTGCCTTTAAAAAAAAAAAAAGCAACAAAAAAACCCCCTGAACTCGTAACATACCATTTTGTGGTTTGTTGCCCCAACAGCTCTTGCTAAGGATATGAATCACTGGCTCCTGAGAAGGTCTGATAGCAGCCCTGTCCTCCATTGTTGGGAAAACTACCCTATCACTAAAAAGTCTTTGTGAATGTGTCCTTTCCTACTGTCTGACAAAGGTTCTTGTTAGAGTTGTGGAAAGGTTTGGGTTGGAAGGGAGCTCCAGAGATCATCTATTTCCTACCCCCCTGCTGTGGGCAGGGATGCCAACCACTAGACCATGTTGCTCAGACCCCATCCAACCTGTCCTTGAACACTTCCAGGGATGGGGCAGCCACAGCTTCTCTGAGCTGCCTGTTCCAGGGCCTCACCACCCTCACAGGGAAGAATTTCTTCCAAATCTCCAATCTAACCCTGCCCTCTTTCAGTTTTAGGCCATTCCTTCTTTCCCCCTTGTCCTGTCACTACACGCCCATGTTCAAGGTCCCTCTCCAGCTTTCCTGTAGGCCCTTTAGGTATTGGTAGGCTGCAGTAAGGTCACCCTGGAGCCTTTTCTTCTCTAAACTGAACAAACTCTCTTCTTAGGAGAGGTGCTTCAGCCCTCTGACCATTTTTTGTGGCCTTCTCTGGACCTGATTTAACAGGTCCACATCCTTTTTATGTTAGGGACCCCAGAGCTGGACACAGCACACCAGCACCTCCCAGTCCTTGGCAGAGATGCTCTCAGCCCCTTCATCCCCTAGCCTGTGCCAATAACTGGTGATTGTCCTGATCCAGGTGCAGGACCTGGCACATCTTCAAACCTCCTCATTTAGGACCTGAAGTATATTTTGAGTGGCAGGGGGAGGAATTGAGTTTCCAATAACCTCCTGTTTTTGCCAGCAGTTGGTGGAATTTTTGCATTTTGGAAAGGTATTTGTGTTGCGCACTTGGGATTTCTGAGTCCTGGTTTGGCTGAGCTGTGGTACCTTGTCACCTGGAGTGTGGATATGCTGCATCCTGGCTCGCTTGTACAGGCTCTCGGTGTGTGCTCAGACATAAAAATAGGCTGCTGTGGCTGTGTTTCTCATGAGTCAGGAGGATATTCGGAGGAGGGAGGTGGGCTGAGCTCAGGAGCAGAGCTGGCTTTGCAGTGATTTGGAGCTTTTATCTGGGTGTAGGGGAGGGTTGGGCTGCATCACTGTGGATTTTCTGTCTGACTTGTGTGTGCCCTTGGGCTGTGCTCTCTGTCTGTGATGCTTCATCCAGCCTGCCTGTCACAGTCAGGATTTGTCACAGCATGTGGTGCACGGATTAACATTGCCTATCTCTGGAATACCTCTGTCAGCATGTAGGTGGTGGAAGCTCCAGGTGCTCCAGCTCAGATTCATACTGGGATGGTGGAGGTCAGTTCCCCCAGGTGTCATGGGTGAACTGGTGGGACCTGCCCCTGGTGATGAAGGGCTGGACCATGGAGTCTCCTGAAATCCAGCCTTTCATGAAGCTGTCCCTGGAACCCTGGGCTGGTGAGCTGCTCACTCCATGAGACTGTGTATGCCGTAGGTCCTGGGAGATCTCCTGAGCTTTCCCTCCCAGCTGTATGAGGCACCTATGAAACTTTAACTGATGTTGTGTTAATCCTTTTCTGTGCCCTGTGTCCCTTCATTACTAGTGGGGTGAAAGGACACGTGGCTTGGGAGTGCTCTGAGCATGAGGTTTCCCCTTAAAGGTGGCATTTTCTTAAGGGGCATTCTTGTGAAAAACACCAAGTGTTGTTTGACTTGAGCTCTGAGAATGAAAACAATGACATCTCATTTGTGGAGGGTGGGGAGAGGAAGGAGCCTCAGCACCTCTGTGGCTGTGGTTTGACTTCCCTGCATCTGCTCCTAGGTGCTAGGGTGTCACCTTGGTAGGGCTGCTCTTCCTCTGCTCTCAAGTTTGCTTGAAGATGTGAAAAAATAGTGGCAGAGAAGAGAAATGGTGCCTTGCAGGTGCTGTACGTGAGCGTGCCAGCACTGCTGGTCACGGCCCCATGCTGCACTGGCTCCTTGTCCTGCTTGAGGCCAAATGATGCTGAAGAACTGGGTCCATGTCCAACCTGCAAATAGCACGGCTTGGGAGACCAGTGAGGCTTGTCCAGAACAAGGCATTAAAGCTCAGCCAAGTCCCAAGTGCGTGTTTGATGACCACCTTGGTGACGTGGAAGGACTGATTGCTCTGTCTACATCAAACTGTACCGCAGTGAGGCGGGACACATCTGAAGGAGCAGGAAATGGGTGGGAAAAATCTTGAACCACATTCAAAACAAGCAAGTGGAAGTCACTGAATAAACTGAAATCGTGTTTATGGGGAAGAGGAGACAGAGGTGAGCAGTGTCCAGAGAAGGGCAATGGAGCAGGTGTGAAGGGGCTGGAGCACAAGTCCTGTGAGGAGCAGCTGAGGGAGGTAGGGGTGTTAAGCCTGGCGAAAAGGAGGCTCAAGGGAGATCTTATCCCTCTCTACAGCTACCTGACAGGAGGTTGTAGAGAAGTGGGGCCCTGCCTCTCCAGAAAAGTCCTCCCTTCAACTCAGCATCTTTGTAGATGAGTTGAACTTTTGTTTGCTCGCTGTCTATTTCCAGACTTGTCTCCATTTGTCCCAGTTTGCCCTGGCTGTAGATGTGCCTGGTTGTGCCTGTGTTCCCATGTGTGTACATACCCCCCTGGGCTTCTCACTGGCCTATGCACAACATCTTGGCCTTGTCCTGGCTTGAAGGAGTGGGTATCACCACCTTAAAATATTAGGGGGCTACATGGTGTAGCCCATCAGAGCATTTAGAGACTTGCAGTGTTAAGATAATGGCAGTTGAAATGCCACCTGCTCAGGTACCGAAGACACATATGGATGTCCTGGATCCTTCAGATCTGTCCTTGCCTGTTCTGGGCTGACCATGGGAAACACAGCCCAGCCAGATGCAGCTGTGGGCATGCCTCTTTAATTCCATTGTCTGAGGCGTGAGCAAACCTGGGTGATCAGCGGTGATGGTTCCTGAGATGATGATGGAGAGGGGTGGTGGTGTCTCCTGCTATAGCAGCAGGATGGTGACAGCTCTCCCAGGCTGTTCCTGTAGCCTGTGGTAAAAAAGGAGGACGACTCAGGCTGTGGTAAGCTCGGAGCAGCTTCAGCATAGCACCAACGTGGCTGGGACCAGCCTCACATGGGAAGCATGAAATGGGTGGGTTAAGCACCATCTCTGCTGAGCTTGGCCATTTTACTTGGGGTTGCTGTGGTCTGGAGGTCTTTGAGCACCATTTGCAGCCCTGGTGTGCAGTTGAGCGTAGTGGGAGAAGATCCACATGGTTCAGGGGGTCTAGCAAAAAATAATTGCTGAATTGGAGCTGTGATTTTTGCTCCATGCACTGTGGTAGGCACCTTCCCATCCCAGCAGGATGCTCCAGCACTCTTAGTGCTCTGCACAGTAACTTGTAGGACTTCTGGAAATATGGAAGTAGTAGGACGGTAAGCTTATTATAAGCATTACCATTTTATTTTAGTGTGAGCAGTAATACTTGGCGGCATGCAGCCGCAGCTCGTCATGTAATGGGTTTAATCTTATTTTTTAAGAACAGAGGGAGCAGTGTTTTTCTTACTGACTGGAGCCAAATCTGCACTCTCGACTGCCTCTCTTCATATCTCTATGGGGTTTTGTTTGCACAATATTGTAGTGGATGTAGCAAACATATGGGCCTTAAATTCATTTAATAGTTGCAAGAAAATGAGTTTAAGGTTCTTACAGTATTAAGGTAGACATTTCCAAATTCATTTTTAATGGAACATTTGTTCTCCAAAGATTATTACGCGCCATTAAGTCCTCTGCTCCCTGGTGTGTTCTCGTGCCGTGGGATGTTATTGCCAAAGGATATAAACATGTTTATGGGCCCAATTTATTGAGCGGTGAGATTAAATATACTAAACTTGAAAATGTCAGTAAGAGCATGAGCGCTTTGTCATAAATCCTGAGCGAGAACATTTGGACATAAATGTCATGCTGCCGCATAAAACCGGTGCAAATCAAGTTGTGAGCAGCTGAAAACTTCTCTCACCAGTACAGCAGCTGTAAACACTGGGATTTGTCAGCATTAAATACGTACATGGGAGCAGGTAGTATATGGGTTTTTCCTTTTCTGGGCTGACTAGATGTCCCACACGGGGGTCATAAACCAGCAAATTATGTTTTAATGTTTCTGTGTGTTTGGTGTGCGTGGGAGTGGGTGTGGGCAAAGGTCCCACCCAGCCATAACTCATTGTCTCACTGCAGGGCAGCACTGGCAGGGAGACCCAGTGCTGCTCATTTGATGTGTGTGTACATTAAAAAATGGCCAGCATTATCTCTCTGTGTGTATATATATCGGTCTAGCAAAAAATAATTGCTGAATATGAGAGTAAAGAAGCTCTGCAAGATTTATACAGTGAGATAATGACTTAAATACTCTATATATATACCTATATATATCTCTGTAACTTGTTGTTATCTCTATATATCTATATATGGACATATAATAGGCAGTACCAGACATGCTCATCCCTCTTTGCATTGCTGTCATTACCTTGGTGCATAAGCCTTGCAGAGCTTTTTCTACCCTTGTATTCACAGATTTTTACTTTTTTTGTCTCCTGGACTGAGTGATAAAATCAAGCAGCACTGCATAAATCTGGCATTTTGCTGCTTTTATGCCAAAAGCAGTTGGATTTGCTGGTTTAAAGGACTTCACTCCAAACCTGAGTTGTCTTTTGGGCATCTTAACAACCTGGGTATGTGATATCAGAAGGCACAAGGGCTTGGGTGCCAGCATGGTCTGGGCTGCCTGTCCTTCTGCACAGCCTGATGCAAAGTCATGGAGGAAGAGGAATTTGGGATTTGCCCGGAAACACAGCAGTTCAGTCCCTTGAACCGAGGGCCACTGGGTCTTCATCTGAGTAATGGGGGAAGTGTTAACAAAACCCAGCTTAATTCCTGCTGCACTGTTGTAATGCAATGGGTGCCAGTGTCTAATGATCTGAGTCACATCACTAACCCCAGGGTAAATCCCAACAGCAGTTTCACAGCCTTTTCTCCATAGTTAAAACCAAGCCCTGTGCTTGGCTTGGGGTTTTTGGGTGGGCTGCATCCCCCATGCTGGGCTTGGGGTGGGGCCAAGCTTTTCTGGTAGCAGAAGCCCCGGCTCTCACAACTCCATGTGAGATGGTACAAGCACGTGTCTGTAAACAGCTGGGGAGAGAGATGTGGTGGTTGTGGTGGGAGGAGGGTGGGGAAGTACCAAATGTGGTTTGCACTGTGGTGTTCCTGATTTAGAGCAGGTTCAGCACCGTCTGTGGATGCTCCAAGAACTGTGGGCTCATGGCTGTGTTATCTAGTTTGGAAGTGAAAACTAAAGTCTATATATAGCAGGTTTGATAAGCTTTCCTTAACTGAGAAGAGGTTTGGTCAAAAATATCTTCGTGAAGCTTTATATTTTTTTTATGTACTTCTTTTTATATAAGCATATATACATATATATGTAAAATACCTATGTTATATATAGAGATAGACAGAAGTATGTATAATCTATACACAGATATACACAAATACATATAAAAATATATCAGGCTGAATAGATAGTTTATACATGTGTGTGTATATTGTATTGGGTTTGTATGGTCAGGTTTTGGTAGCAGGGGGCTACAGGGGTGGGTTCTGTGAGAAGCTGCCAGAAGCTTTCCCCATGTCCAAGAGAGACAATGCCAGCCAGCTCCAGGATGGACCCCACCACTGTCCAAGGCTGAGCCCATCAGGGATGGTGGTCGTGCCTCTGGGATAACAGATTTAAAAAGAGGGGCAGAAAAAACCTGGTAACTTCAGCCTGTAGAGAGAGGAGTGAGAACATGTGAGAGCAACAGCTCTGCAGACACCAGGGTCAGTGAAAAAGGAGGGGGAGAGAGGAAGCCACGTGGGAGCAGGTTTGCTGGCAGGACCTGTGGAAGGGAGCCATGCTGGAGCAAAGGAAGAGTGTGAGGATTCCTCCCCCTGAGGAGAAAGGAGCAGCAGAGACAACGTGTGATGGACCGACCACAGATCCCATTCTCCATCCCCCTGCACTGCTGAGGGGAGGAGGGAGAGAATTCAGGAGTGAAGTTGAGCCTGGGACGAAGGGAGAGGTAGGTGGGAAGTGACTGAATTTTTATTTCTCATTACCCTATTCTGCTTTGATTAGAAAAAAGTCAAACTGATTTCCCCAAGCTGAGTCTGGATTGCCAGTGACAGTCACTGGTGAGGGATCTCTCCCTGCCTGTATCTCAGCCCACGAGCCTTTTGTTATATTTTCTGTGCCCTGCCCAGCTGAGGAGGGCAGGGATAGAACAGCTTTGGTGGGCATCTGCTGTCCAGGCCATATAAATATGTGTACACACATCTTTATAAAATATCTATATAATGCATAGATATAAAAATATGTACCACATATCTGTGTGTATATACTCATGTACGTGTATAAAAAAGGATATCTCTATCAGTCTGTATAGTTTTTATAGGGGTTTTTTTTGTATGTATATATTTGGCTATATCAGAGCTGTGAACTGAAGGTGCAGTTGGGAGGTTTGATCTAAACTACATTAGAAATTGTTAAATTTTAGGCCAGGTGGGAAGACCATGGCTGTGATATTCTGTGAGCAGCTATTTGTGCTGTTGTGCCTGCAGAGGGAAAGAGAAGTGCTCCCTGTAGCCATGGGGACACACTGGCTCAGGAGGAAACCCGAGGTGTGGTTATCTCTCTGGAAAAAGTGAGTTTCTCTTTGCAGCTCACAGATGCTGACCCTTCATGTTGCTGTTTGAAACAAGGTGTTGCTCAGCTTGATAAAATGGGGTTAATTAGTTATTTTGGAGGAGATATGACTTTATTTGAAGGTTTAACTCCTGACCTATAGTAGACTCAAGGATAAGTGTGCTGTTTGCATTGCTCCCTGACCTACATGGAGAAAACAATCACTGTCTTGAGCCAGGATGTCTCAAGTGCTTTTCTGGGTGAAACTCTGCCTTTTTGCTATCTGGTTTCCTACCAGACCTTCCCTTCATCCAGTGCTCACCTGGTACTCCCACCCCATGACTGAGTCATCCCACCTGTCTGCCCTGGAAATGGCTCTGATTGCAATCCTAGCTGCTTGTTATGGAAATACTCATCTTTATAGAGGTGCTTTGGTGACTCACCTCTTAATCCAGCTCTTTTTCAAGGCAGTGGCTTCGATGCAGGCAATGCAGGCGTGGGTGAGCATGTGCTCTTCTGCCCTGTTCCTGCAGCCATGTGGTGGCTGAGTACCCAGGGTCTTCCTATGCTGAAGAGTGCAGGAAATTTTACAATTAAATTATTGATTTTAGAGTGTATTGGATTAACTGATGGGTCTATCATCCTTTACCTGCAGAGCAGCTGTTGAGCATGTCTATAGGTGCTGCTTCTCTGCAGCCTGAACTCATAAAAGGTCTTAAAATAATAATAACAACATCAAAATCTCAAAAGACCTATGCAGGAAAAGCAACGTGTGGCTGTTTGGGGATGAGAGAAGCTTTGCTAGAGCTGATGTCTGCAGACCTCCCTGCTTCACCTGTGGCTTCTCTGCCCCGCAGGCATCGACATCCTCAAGCTGGTGGCGGCCCAGGTGGGGAGCCAGTGGAAGGACATCTACCAGTTCCTGTGCAACGCCAGCGAGCGGGAGGTGGCGGCTTTCTCCAACGGCTACGCGGCCGACCACGAGCGCGCCTACGCCGCCCTGCAGCACTGGACCATCCGCGGGCCCGAGGCCAGCCTGGCCCAGCTCATCAGCGCGCTCCGCCAGCACCGCCGCAACGACGTGGTGGAGAAGATCCGCGGCCTCATGGAGGACACCACGCCGGTAACGCCGGGCTGGGCTTTGGCGCAGGTCACGCCTTGCGAGATGTGGTGGCGTGGGACGCGGCTGTGGCCTCGAGTGTAGCTCGTGGCCAAGTAGCTCTCTCTCTCTCCATGGAGCTTCTTGGGGGCTTGTGTTGAAGTTGTGCGTTGGTTTTGAGCAAGGCTTTGCCAAAGTTTGCCTCAAATCTCAGTTAATGTTCTGATGAGCTCTAGAGTCCCATGTGCTTTGCACATATCTTTGAAGACACCACGAGGATCTGGTGCTGAGCTCTCATATAAGGGACAGGGAGGAAAAAGCATCCCCGTTTAAACTTGCTCTCAAATGCCATGGATTTGTGAGAAGGGCCAAGTATCCGTGAGCACTGTGTTGCTTCCTCCAAGATGATGACTGGTGGCATGGGGGAGGCCATGCTTGCAGTCCTCCAGAGTTGTTGCTCTTCTTTGGCAGCTCTGGCCTTAAAACAAACTGTCCCGTATTTTGAGAGAATAAATAAATTGCTGCAGAAAATTCTGCAGTAGGTTCTTGGGCAGGTTTAAGTCATTGGGAGGTGCTTCAGTGACCTTTGCATATTGTTTTGGCCACTGCTGCATTACTTGTTTCAGTTTTTGGCTCTGATAACTTGGTGGTCTCCTAGAAGTGTTTGTAAAGGTGATGAGTGGGGCTTTTTCTGAACACAGAAGCCAATGGGACGAGATATAGATGGAGGTGGGGTGGTTGAGGCACAGCTCTTCCCCCTATACTGGTTGGTAAAACATTTCCCATTGCCTTAGCAGTGACCCAGACCCACAGGGGAGCAGTTGGGTGCTGCAGACCTCTCTGGGCTCTTGGTGGGGACCTGGCAAGGTGGACCTTCACTCACAAGAGAGCTTCTGAAGCAGAGCATTTATCAGGGCAGGGGATTCCCAAATCCTGCTTTGACCATCACAAACTTCCCTCTATATGAGGGACTGTGATCCCTTCACTGTGTCACATAAATTACTTTGTTTACTGTATGAAACACCTTGTTCCCTTGTGACCGTTGCGTGAAATCAGAAGTTGGGAAGTGTTGGCAGGAGCCCTGAGCCTGTGTTTTTGAGAGACCCTGAGTCAGAGTCCTGACCCTGAGCATCCTGTCCAGATCTTGGATAGGTTGGCTTTGCCAGCTGCCTGATCTCTCCTGCTCTTGCTCAGTTGCTGTTTTTTTTCCTTTCAGCTCCTGGTAACTAAGCAGCATGTGGCCTTCTCATTGATGGAAAAAATAAAATTAAAAACCCAAGACAAAGCTATGTTTAGGGAGAGAAGAGAGGGAGAGAAAATTGCCATTTTGCACATGTGGATTAAAGTTCCCGGCATGTGCAGTGTCCCAGAAGGACATGTTGTCCTCTTGCTCTCCTGGAGCAGGTAGTAACCTCTGTCCTTGTAGTTACTGCTTTGAATACTGTGACAGAGCTCTGGGCAAGGACATTTGATAAAACACGGGGCCTGTTCCTCAGCACGACGCGTAATTAACAGACTTGGGCTGTGCAGTGCTGAATGCCCCTGGCTCTCTTGGCCAAGACCATCAGGTTGTGCTTATCAAACAGCACAGAAATGCAGATGGTGGCTTCAGGAGCAGGGTTTATGGGGTGACCTGTCAGGGTGGAGACTCCCAAGGATGCAGTAACCACAAGCTGTGCCCATAACTCTGAAAATACAGCAAGCAGATGCTCCAGAGAATGAGCAAACCCAAATCTCAAGGATAACTGTATGCAAGTCTCCTGGACCTCCCAACCAGCTTCCCTGTGTCTCTTTGTTTTTAAAACAGTGTGTTGTCTTCTCCAGTCTCCAGCACACCTGGACCCTGGGGTGGTTCCCCATCCGTTTCACTTGTTTTTCTAGAAAAGGGTAAAACTGGGTTGATCTTTCGAGCAGGTGTCTCGAGTCCACATAAGAAATTTGGCTTATTTCAGCAAAGGAGTTGTGTTTTAACAAATCCACCCAAGCTGTCACATCCTCTTTCCCTATTCATCTGATTGGGCTTTTTGAGATGAACATCCCTCATGATGAAACTTAGGAGCTGGACATTCCCCGGCCCTTGAGATTGTGGAGCTGTGTGTGGGATGTCACAGCCTGGCAGCACCCCAGGGTACAGATCCAGCACAGCAGCACGTTGTGTTTCTGTGAGGTGCTACCTGCTGGAGCATGTCTGCCTCCTCTCCCTCAGCTGGCTCCTGCACTGTCGATGTGGGTGGTGATACAATGGCCCTGCAGGGGATGCAGGAGGCAGCTTGTGCATGGGAGACCAAATCCCTGGAGAATTGTGCTGGTGGCTCTTCATCATCACAGCAGTCCAGGAAGCCAAGAGCTCAATGCCAGGAGCAAGCATGGAGGTCGATCTTTGGGGTTTTTTTTTAAATCTGCTGGTTGGAAAGCCTTTAATTAGCAGTAATTGAGGTTTGACTCTGGGTGATTTGTCTATGCAAATGCAGGCAAATTGAGGCAGTTTCTCTCTGCACTAAAGTGGTTTGATCCGGAGGAGCGGATCACCCTGTTGTTGGTGAGAGTGGGTGCTGTGCTCTCCAGCCCTGAAGAAGGAGTCTTGCAAAAAAACCCCAAAACCAGCAAAAAAGAATAAAAAGAGTTCTTGGTGCTGTGGAGGGAGTGAGGACTCTCACAAACAATGCAAATGCACGCATCCTCCCTGTGGCTGTTGCCCAGAGAACCTGTGGATGTCCCATCCCTGGAAGTGTTCAAGGCCAAGTTGGAGAGGGTTTGGAGCAACCTGGTCCAGTGGAAGGTGTCCCTGCCTGTGGCAGGGGTTGGAACAGGATGAGCTTTAAGGTACCTTCCATTCCAAACCATTTTGTGAGTCCAAGTAACAGCGTGATGCCCTTAGGGTGACCTGAGCCGACAGCGAGTCTCCAACATGTGCTGGTGTCCTATGTGAGCTCAGGAGGGGTGGATGCATGGGTGCCTGTGCTGTCTGGGATGCCTTTGGCTCTGCCCCGCATCCCTGGGTGCAAAACAGAGTTTCCCCATCTCTCCCCATGATCCCTATGTCATAAGAAAGCACTGACATCTGCAAGTCATGGGTAAAAATTGTTACTGAATACTGTAGCTCTCAGATGGTAGATCAGTACCCTAAACACATCCCATCCCACCCACTATTGAACCCTTGTCCTAAATCCTTTATCTGGTGTCTGCCTTCACGTTGTAAAACCTATGGAGGCAAAGCTGCTCTCTCCTGTAGTGCCCTGTTCCTTCAGCAGCCTTTTGTGCTCCCAAATCCAAATATTTACAACCCCTGAGAGGAATAGGGGAATTACTGGGAGTCTCTGGAGCGTTACGGCATGAGGCAGAAACATTTTCCTTCAGGTGAGGAACAGCTCCACTGCAGACTCGCCTGCTTTTTTAGCTGTGGGAGATTATGTTGGTTTTGCATGGCACTGGATGAATTTGGGTTAAACCAGGATTAGCCCTCTGAATCATTTTGCTCGGGTTTTTTGCAGCTGAGCCAGAAAATACAGCAAGTGCAGAAGCTATGGGAAGGTTTTTGGGGGTGTATTTAACTCACAGGGCTCCTGTCAAAGCCTGGCCCTGGCCACGAATGTTTGTTGGACTCAAGGTTTGCAAAATCTGTCCCCTCTCAGGCAGGTTTGCCAGGCAGTGGCAAGCCTGGGCACTGCTTAGCAAGCACAGGCACATCCCAAATTAGTGGTGCTGACAACAAAAATAGGGGGAAGAGAGGGGAAGAAGGGAGAGGTTTCTCCCTGCCATCCCAGCAAACTGCAATTCTCCATTTTGGAGGTTAAAATCAGAAAAAAACATTATCCACTGGGTAATGAGATTTTTTTTTGTGGTGCATAACAGCATTTTGCAGCTACCAAGGGGCTCTGTGCTCACCTGGGCTGGCCTGGGGTGGAGCTGGCACGGACAGGCCTTATTGGCTCCCCTGAGTGTCCTGCTGTGAGCAGTGCTTTAAGCTCTTATCGTTTTATTTATGGCTCTGCTGGCCTCGGCTGGAATATTTCAGGGGCTGGGTGGAAGGAAGCAAACAGGCTCGCTCTGGGCATTCAGCAGCGCAGCCTCAGCAAAGCTGAAAAAAACTCCATGAATAAGGGAGATGTTGAAAGTGGAGAGGGGGAGGCTGCAGCCCTGAGCCCAGCAAGTGGCTAATTTCATGCTGCAGATAATCCCATGAGTCAGCAGATGTGTCAGGACTGGGGCTGGTGTGAGGTTAAGCTGTGGGGTTTTGGGGTATTTCAGAGGAGAAGAGGATGTGAAAGCAACCCCATGTCCAGGCACGTGGCTGTGGCAGTGCCTTGTGGCTCCATTTCTTGCTGTTTCACAGGTCAAAACCCTGGGAGGGGGGAGTCAAGAGCCTGGAGCTGCATTCCACAAACCTGGCCCCTGTCAGCTCCCACCCATCCCCTTCACTTCCTCTTCTGGCAGTGCAGGACTGGGCTGGGCCCAGTAATTAGGAATTAAGTTTGTGCTGCATTCACGTGTCAGCAGTGGAGTTGAGGGTAAAGCAGTTGGGTGGATTTCCCAGCCAGAGGGGGCTGTGCTCTGAGGGCTGGGAAGTGCCCAGGCAGCCAGGAAAAGAATAAAATTGCCTTCTGGACTTGCATCAGGTTTTATTTGAGGCACAAAGCTGTAGGGTGAAGTGGCCAGAGCCCTGGGGAAGGCGTAGGGCTGGTTGGGTTTTGCTGGAGTGGGCATCGCTCCAGGTTTGCTCTAAGCCATTACTTGATTTTCAGCAAACTGAGGTTGGGTTTGAACTACACTGGGGAATGTGCAGTAAACAAAATGTAATAATTCATAAAGCAATGGAAAGAGAAACAACGTAAACACAAAAATATGAACTTGATATATGCAGTGATATTGAAGTTTCCCTGCTGTGGTGGCCACATCTCCTGGGGTCTCTGTGTTTGCAGTGTAATGGGTTTGGGACCATAAGAGGAAACTAGAAGATGGTTTCTTCTACTAGCCAAACTCAGTATCAACTAACTCAGCCTGTAATTGGGTTTGGAACCTCTTCATCAGGGCTTCGTCACCTCTTCATTATGGTTTGAGTTGAAAAAGTGAGTGGGCAAATCCGCAGAAAGGAGAAGCCACCAGGGGCTCTCCTGGAGACATCCTCTGCTTGGAGAAGCACTCGGCCCACGGAGAGCCAGGGCAGGGCTGATGGGGAAGAGCTGCTTCCTCCGTGGGTGGCTGCAGTTTTGGTTGTGGCATCTAAACCCTCCCGAGACCCAGCACTGCTCATCCTGAGTCATGTGAGGCTTGACTTGAGTAGCTCTTCCCCAGGGCTGCCTTGTGTTGAAGGAAGAGGCTCCACCACAGAGATGGGTCGAGCATTCTCCTGAGACCACATGGATGAGGTGAAGGGCACAGAGAGGAAATTTGAGCTTTCCCACCCCAGCATCCTGTGCCCTTCCCATCGTGGCAGAGGACAGTGCCTCCTGCTCTGCAGTACCACACACCATCACTGCCCCTCTCTGACACCTCTGTGAGAGCTCGTGGCCCTGCCAGTGGTGTTTAACCTGCCAGGGTCTGTCTGCCCTCAAGGTGGATCCCCAAACACCCTGTGCACCATGAAGCTGCTGATCTAACGGGATCCTCCCTATGCCTGTGGGGTCCACAGCAAGAGCATCTCACACCAGCACCACTCTGTGCCTGCAGCATCACCTGTGCCACGCTGCTGCCCAGCCCACCCTGCTTCACATGCCGGGGTTTTTCCTGCCGCATTCCCTACGGAGGCATCACAGACCTGGGAATAAGGGCTGGTGTCAGCCGGGTGTCATCTTCTGGCAGGGAATCCGGGAAGCGGCTGCCTCGGTGCTAAATTTATCCCCCCCACACCCCGGAGGGTGCACAGCCACCCTCGGCAGCAGCCAACCTGCCACCCGCTTTTGTTCCCGCCTGGTTGCGGCAGGAGGAATTGCTGGGAAGCATTGCCTGAGGGAAGGGTGTTTTTTAGTGCCTACTGCTGCTCCTTCCTAATATTAGCACAGCAGCTGCAGTTTCTGTTTGTCTAAGCTGAGCTTTTATTGCGGTACTGTAAAACGGAGGCAGCAAATGGGACCAACCCGTTCAAACAGAGCTGCTGAGAGCAGCTGTGAAAGAAAACAAAGCCAAGCCTATGTCTTCTCCTGCCCCCATCCCCTCCTGCCCCCTTTTCTTCCCTGAGCTGCCTAGAGCACCCTCCCAGATGCATTGGGATCTAAGAGGATGCTGGTGCTTGAACCACAGTCTAAAGGGCTGCAATTACACAGGAGCTTTTAGGGTTTCTTTTTTTGATTAATATTTTTTGGCATTGAAAATCTCTTGATGCAGTGCTCAAAAAAAAAAACAACCCTAAAAAAAATACCTGGCAGAGCACCCCTGATGGGTTGTAGGAGGCTGCTGATGTGACAAAGCCACTGCAGTGCCTTTGGTTCCTGTGCTGGACTGTGCATCTAACAGTGTCCCACGTGTCTCTCTCTGCAGGTGCAGATGCAGCCCCAGTGGCAAGCGCCGGAGCCTGGCAACGAGGACGTAAAGGTGAGAAATCCCATGGCTTTGGAAAGGCAAAAGGGTTGCAAGAGGGTTTTTTGTGGGTTTTTTTCCCAGCCAGAGCTTGGTTTCCCTCAATCACCGCCATTCATAAAAATAGGAATGGCCAAGATGGTTTCAATGCAGTGAGTCACGGGCTATGAATAGTGTGTTTTTACACCTATTCCACAGGCTTCACCTCGCAGCAACCTTTTGCATTCCCTGGTCTTTCAAAGCCCTCATTCCCAGTTGCTTTCTTCCCGTGGTTTAAACATTAACACACATCCAAGCATCTTGTTTGCTTTGCCTCAAGCTTGCAGCCGTTCAGCTATTTGGAAAGCTTTGGGCTCCCGGGAGGGCTACAGTCAAATAACCTCGGGTGATTTTGTCTTTCCTAGTGTGTTTTAGCAGCTGTTTAATTAAACTCCAAATGAGTTGGTTCTGGGAAGACAGAGCTGGGGCAGCTGTCTGCTCCCTGCCCTCCCTTGGCCAATTGCTGCTCAGTCATCAGGCTCCTTTTTGTGAATTGGTTAGGTGGGTTTGTGGTTGGATATTAGGTAGATGAGCTGTACAAGGAAAAACTAACCCCTAAAGCCTGTGTTATTTTTAAAGGAGATATCAGAGCATATTACAATTTGGAAAGCTGCTATCCTGGTCCTTCCCATGATATTCCCCCTTAATGGCTGATTCTCCATGATGAGCTGTACTGGAAAGGGAGTTTCAGAGAAGGCAGATTCTTTTAATTAAAAATTAAAGCTGACTTTTATTTTTAACGTGCCTATTGCGTAATGCGCTGAGCTAGAACAAATCCTCCCCTGTTTATTTTCAATGAGGGGAGAAAAAAACCCTTTTATTCTACCAGGAACAGGCTTCAATGTTAATTTAATGTGAACTAATGGGCGTCCCAGCAGACATGTGATTTGTGGGTGGCGAATTCCTCGACATGGATGAGGAATGTTCAGGCACATCCATGCCAGTGTGGAGGTGGCTCAGCAGCTCCCTTTCCCACAGCCTTTAATCCCAATTTTGCATTTTATCCCTGGGTTGTAGGCAAAAGCCTGTTAGCAGGAATAGCTTGATCTTCCCTCTGTAGAAGGAGAAAACAGGGTTGTGAAATGCTGTTGGGACAGGGCTTGCAGTTCTTTTCCCTGGCAGGTCAAGCAGGGACACAGAGTTTGGGAAAAAGGTTAAATATTGGATGTCCCTTTAAAGCAACCTGTTTAGAGGGACCTGGTGACCTGCAGAAGTGCCCAAGCTGCTAGCCAGGGATGTGAGGATGCTGGCCCAGGCATGTCATCCCTGCAGGAAATGGGAAGTAGAAATGCTCTGCTTGAGATTTGCACCCTGAGAGGATGTTGAGAGATGGAGGGCAGATAATGTTGGCTTCTGCCATGGAAGTAGGAAGGAGTTTCAAGAAGACACATGCAGAGTACAGTCAAATTAGGAAGCAGGTTCACACCTGCACCCAGTCGTAGAATCATAGAATTGTTAAGGTTGGAAATGACATTTAAGATCATTGAGTCCAATCCTTAACCCAAAACTGCCAATGCCACCACTAAACCATGTCCCCAATGGCCACATCCACGTTTTTTTAATGCCTCCAGGGATGGTGATTTCACCACTTTCCTGGACAGCCTGTTGCAATTCCTGACCACTCTTTTGGTGAATACAGTTTTCCTAATACCCAATCTAAACCTCCCCTGGCACAACTTGAGGCCATTTCATCTTGTCCTGTCACTTGTCACCTGTCACTTGTCAAATGGTGCTGCTTCCCAGTGCAGTGCTTCCCAGCAGTGCTTGCTGCTCCTGATACCTTTGAAACTGTGGAGCTGAATGTTTGCCCTTGGCTCACATCAGGACAGGAAAAAGAAAAGGGACTTGGGTGACACTGTGGTCAGTGCCAGGTCCTGCCTGTCCTTCCTTGCTCTGAGTCTGGTGGGATGGAGTTCTCCATCAGGCTTTAATGAGGTGCTCGTGGGAGCAAGGGTGAGATCATTAAGGGCAAAGAAATCATTAATTTGAGGTGCAGCTGATCAGTGGAGCTGGTCAGAGCCATGTGCTGCACTGGAGATCCTTGAAGGATCTCACAGCCCTCGCCCACAGCCTGGGCTGCTGTTTAGAGCTGTGGAGCCAGGCTGTGCCTTGCTTTTAGCAAACAATAGGTGTGGAGCAGGTTTTGGGCATCATCACCTCTTGCCCCCAAGAGCTGTGCTTTGTGCTTTAATAAACTGAGTCTGAGAAGTAAAACCAAGCTGAAATGCTGTGCTGTGGTTGCACGTGCCACGCTGGTGCAGTGGTTGCTCCTACCAAGTGTTTCCCCTCCTGCCTGATGTGCCAAATGCCAGTGCTGATGTCCACCCCGGGTCATCTCCTGGGCCTGTTCTGGGCCAGCAGAACAGGTCATCCCTTGCTGAGGGTGGGCTGGGGTGTTTCGAAAGCCGGGGTGCCGGTGGGTTTGGGCGTTACCCATTGTGTAGGGTCCCCTCCCAGTTAATCTTCCCTCTCTTTCCTTCCCCCGCAGCTGGAAGGTGACAAGCTGGCGCTGCCTGTGAGCCCCAGCCCCGTGAGCCCCGCACCCACGCCCAGCCCCAAGCCCCCCGAGGCGGCCGTGCTCACCGTGGAGCCCTCTCCTTCCGAGAAGAAATGCTTCTTTGTCGACGAAGCCGAGCCTCTCCTGCGCTGCGACTCCACCTCCAGCGGCTCCTCCGCGCTCAGCCGGACGGGCTCTTTTATTACCAAAGGTACCAAAACCAACCCAGGGCGGAGTGGGAGGACAGAAGGGACACCATGGCACGTCCCATGTGGTCAGCACATGTGGAGAGAGCTGCCCAACACACGATATCATTAAAGTAAATAACTGGGAAAACTGGCTCTCAAGGATACACTTATCGCATCCTCATTCCAGACCAGAATATCCTGTTAGCGAAGGTCATAAAGATTTGAGACGGAAAAACATCTTTAAAGTCTTTTAACTCTTTGAAGTTCTGCCAGGGAAGTTGTAACATACCTGGGTGTTTGGGGGGGTGTTTCTCCTGACTTCTGTCTCTCGCTTTGGCCTGTGTATTTCTGCATGAGATGAAACGAGAGAACGTAATTTCCAGACTGATTTTTGTTTGGGGTTTTTAAAAATTTTTTTTCACTCTTGGTCCTCTTTGCTGCAGACGTAAAGTACCGTTAGTCACCCCCCCCCCTCTATTTTAGGAGCTTTCATTTACTGTATTTCACTTGCTGCATTTAATATCTTTTAACTTCTTATGAAGGTGAAACACTGAGCTCAGTCAATCTACCAAATTTATACTTGGGTGCAAAAATAAAGCTGACCTAATGAAAACAACTTGAAAGAGCAGAATTCAGCTTTTTTGGCTCCTCTCCTGCCCTCACTTTTCCGAACTGGCCATTCAGCATTTACGAGTGCTGTGTTTGCTCTTGCAGGATCCTGGCTGAGGTGCCTCGGCAGCACTGCCTTCTCCATCTTCTCCCCTCCCCATCACTTGTCACTCTCCACCTTTTCCCTCAGTTCTCCTTGTGGCTGTCCCTCTCCAGAGGTGGCACCAGGGGATGGATTGAGGAGAACAAGCCCTGGTTAGCAGAGGTTTCTTGAGGAATTTCTTGACCAGTCCCCTTTCCTCCTACAGAAAAGAAGGACACCGTCCTGCGCCAGGTGCGCTTGGACCCGTGCGACCTGCAGCCCATCTTTGACGACATGCTGCACATCCTCAACCCCGAGGAGCTCCACGTGATCGAGGAGATCCCGCAGGCCGAAGACAAGCTGGACAGGCTATTTGAGATCGCCGGAGTCAAGAGCCAGGAAGCCAGCCAGACCCTCCTGGACTCTGTCTATAGCCACCTTCCCGATTTACTGTAGGCACTGGGTCACCGCACGCTCTCCGAATATCTGCTAGAGCTAGCTTGGCACTCGTTAAGATGACCAACAATACGCAGGCAGGATTTGTTGTAGAATATACGGCCAGTATTTTCATTGAGGTGTCCTTGGTTTCTGGAGGGGGTGCAATTTTTGCCAGCGTTGCACCCCTCCACCGTAACTCTATTGCTCAGTCCAAGTCTTTGCACCCTCTGCCCCCTCCCCGAGCCTCTCTCCTCCTTGTTCTCATTCCAATCAGATCAGCCGATGCACTTTAAAAAAAAAAGAAACAAAAAAATCCAAAACCGCAGTTAATGAACTAAAAGACCACGAATCTGGTGTAATCTAACACATCAAATTGGGGATTGCTCTGTAACCCCCTTCCTCTGTCAAAGCTGTCGCTCGGAGTGACCATCTCCCACCTCCTCCCTTCGCCTCGGGGCAGTAAATGGCAAAAACACACAAAAAACCCTCCCCAATTGTTGCTGGTTACTGTCTCTTAATGCAGCTAAGCTTCCCACCCGAGCTGACTTTTTTTTTAATGTACTCTTGTTTGGCTCATATCCATTGCTGAGATTTTACTAGCACGGTTATTTATTGTATGGTTTTCACCCGGACAACGCATCGCGCTCCCAATACGCTACAGCAGAAGCGCTTAAACCGCAAGGAAAAGGGTCAAGCCCCACCAACCTTCGAGGCAGTGGAAAGGTCCTTTGCCTCCAGTCGAATGTAAGGAGTTATCCTGCCCTGCCACGTGTGGGAATGGTGGGGCCCCGAAGGGAGCCGGTGCTGGACGTGGGGAGGCGAAGGCCGCTGGTGGTCCCGCTCTCCTCGTGCTGTAAGACTTAAACCAAGCTATGCTTTTACACTCGTGTCTCTTGTTTTTTATACAGACGTGGCCGGTAAGTTCTCCAAAGACCTTCTTTGGTCTCAATAGTCTCTTCAAATCACACTTCACTTTTTATCAAAAGAGGTCGGGGGCGGGGGGGTGTGGGGGACAAAAAGCTGCATCGTAAGAAGTCTGTCTGATTATATTTGCAATTATTATGCTCCCGTAACGAACAGTCTGTACTACGCTCAATTTGAAGAAATAATGGTATGAGGGTGGCATGAGCTGCCCCGTGGGAGGGGGTGGGAGTGGGGGAAGAGGGGAAAAATTGCCTTCCGGTGTACTAATTTATTAATAAATACTAGGTGTTTGTTACTTGATATGATTCTGTGTTAACCTTAACAGCTTCTTCTTCTCAGGGACATGGGTTGGGGCAGGGGCTGGCTTGGGGTGCCTGTGGTGGTGAGGGAGGTTTTTGAGTTGGGGGCTGTGGGGAGGTAGCTTTGAGGCCAAAATATGATTGCTTTCTGTTGGCAGCACAGCCTTGAGTCCCCACGGTCGCTACTGGAGCTCCCTGCAGGTCCCTGCCCTGTGCTGGGGTGGGGGACCTGTGTTAATCCCCATAGCAGTGACAGATCAGATGGCTGATGGAGCTTCCAGGGTTGGTTTTTGCAAGCTCTCAAAGGCTTTGAGGGCATTTTCGGGAGGCTGAAGTATTAATTTTCCAGGAAGCAGCTGCTGTGCTGAGTCACTCCTGAGCGAAGGTCTTGCAGTCACAGCGTTTCTGTTGCTGTTACATTGCCCATGTCCTTAAAGCCTGCACTTCCAAATAACTCATCCCTTGTTATTCTGTCTACAAATTGAATCCTTAATGGGACAAATGCTTCTGGTTTATAAGACTGTCATTTTGTTTACTTGGCTCCAGCATGTTTTCTGTCACTGAGGGTCCTGTGTTTTCCTTCTGGCTGGCACTGGAAGTTGCTGGTGCAGGACTATACATAGGTACACGATTAAAGCTTTTCAACACATGCACAGATGAAATATAGTGTCATATAGCAAGAGCCTTTATTGGGAGCTCTGGGGTGGAGTTTTCCCTTGGTGACAATGAAACATTTAGCTCTTGGTGCCTGGAGTTCTGAGTTCAGCCCAGTATCAGCCTGTTGGCAAGAGGTGATGGGCACAGTGGAAGTTGATCCACCTGGGCAAGAATTGATGAGGGAGGCTGTGCAGTTCTGGGCTTAATCAATAGTTGGCTTTAAATTATCCTTAGCAGCTTGTTGGAGCAAGTCCAGCTGGGAAATTGGGAATTGTCCTTTCTGGTAGTCCATTTTCTCCCAAGTAAACACATGGGTTGTAAGCACTACAGCCATCATGCTGCCTTCCCAGGGAACCACCAACCCCACCATGCAGCTCCACTTCCCGTCCTGGCAGCCACTCACATTTTCTGATGGGCTCTGAAGGTAAAGCAAAAAGAAGAATGGTCCTGAGAAGAGGATTTATCCAGCTGAAGAGACACCACAAAGCAGGCATGTTGTGGAGGTGCCTTGGTCTGGAGCTGCTGAGGAGGCACAAGGAAGCTGTTTGGTCCCTGGGTTGTTGGGATGCATTTAATTCATCTTGATGGCAGGTCGTGGAACAGGCCAAGATTTGGGCAATCCTTGGCTCCATCTGTGCTGTGCACACTTCCAGCATCATTCCCTCCTTTGATTGCACCTGGATGTTGACCTTTTCCCTGGCTCTTATCATTTCAGATTTTCAACTTTATGATGTGTGCATATGTATACATGTGTGCAATATATTTATTATGTATTTATCTATACATTATATATTTAGATATACTACATAAATATTTTAATATATTGTGCTATTTCTATATTTACATATTTTCCTATATTATTACTATGTGTTTTTATAGGTATATAATACATAAATATTTTCTGTCTCTGCGGGTGTGCAGGGAAAAATATCTGAGAGCAGCTGAGCCCCACGTACAGGCAGGGTATTTCCTGGCAGCGTGGGCGGTGTGAGGAGCCACAAGCCCTGTGCCCCAACCCTTCCTCTGAGCCAGCTCTCTTAAGCCTTAAGAAAATAAACCAGGCAGGTGGGATCAATGGGTTTGTGACCTGGAGGCATAACTCCACAGGAGCAGAGATTGTCTTACTCCAGGCATCATAGGCAATACACAAACTGTGATGTGCAGCTCAAATGGGTGAAGTCTGGCTAAAAAGGTAAAGCTGTGAATGTAAAGATCTTTAAAAATACATGTAATAGGCATAAAAGTGCATGTTCTACAAAATCTGCATTGAAAATGTGCTTGAGGGTGCATTATAGATGAGAGGTGGGGTTTGCCCTTTGTAGTGCCCCCATTTTGGGACAGGTAGGAGGGGTGGGATTTGGGTGCTGGGGTGGCAATTTTGAACAGTAGAGTGTGTGAAATCAGAAGGCACAAGGAAGCATGATGAGAGCACAGCCTCCTCTTCCTGCTGTGGGCATCTTGCTTCAGAGCAGAGACCAAAATTACTGGTGTGGGTTGCACAAAGCATTTGCTGCCCCAGCCCTGCTTACTGGGGCTGGGACATGAGGGGTGGACATTGCATTTACCCTTAGGGTGACAAGTGTTTGCTGGGACAAAGCCCTCCAGAGACACCTCCAGCATGGCCTGGCATCCTCAGGATAGGCTGGCTCTGCTGATCCATGGCATTT
This sequence comes from Aleadryas rufinucha, assembly GCA_013397815.1. NCBI lineage: Eukaryota > Metazoa > Chordata > Aves > Passeriformes > Aleadryas > Aleadryas rufinucha. Next base: position 37,489 of record VZTH01005978.1, read on the forward strand.
TAATCCCTCCAATGCAAATGAGCATTGGAATTGTATTTTTTAATTCTCTTTTTTTTCCCCACCATGAATTGCAGGTGCTCTCTGCAGAAGAACAAGACATCTGGTGCACTTTCCTCCTACCTTAGCCAAATTGGTGTTTATCCTAATTGGGAATTAATTGGAAGCCTCTGGGTGTGGCTGCTTACATCCCGATTGGAAAAGGACCCTGGGCTCGTCTGGGAGGTCATTCACCCCTCTGGCTCCTCAGCAGTGTCTGTGTAGGAGGGATGGTCTGTGCAGCCTTGTGTGAACAACTTGTGGAGAGATGGGCAGCAGTGTGGGCTCGGTGTGGGATGTGGGGGATGTTGTGGGATGTGGTCTGTGCCCATCACTGGGGTCACAGGCCCAAGCTGTGCAGTGTGTGGGAGGGAGGCAGGTTGGTACAGGCACAGCTCACCCCAGAATCCTCCTCTGGCATTGCTTGGCCCCAAGCTTTGCACCACAAAGGGTTTGCAGCTGTTTTTTCTCCTCTTGGACTTTGCTCCCCTGAGTGCTGCAAGGGGGAAGTTTCCAGGGCAACTGGTAGGAAATGGGAAGATGGAGGAGAAATAAGAGGAGCCATCATTTGTGCACTCATTAAGTACATGCCTGGTGGCAACCCCCGAGGTGTTTACCACACCATTTAGGATGCAGCTGCTGCTTCTCTGTGGGAGCATCCATGAGCTTTATAGTTTCTTTTGGATACTCTAATTTAATTTTCCTTACTTCCTGGAGTGGAGGGAGCTGGATGGATAATGGAGGACCTGCCTGTTGTGGCAGCTGTGGGTGTTTCTGGCAGCTCAGAGTTGTTGCACCGTACCCCAAGCCCTTGTAGCCCACTTATGTCTCTGCTCCTGCTCCCCAGTGTCTGCTCCAGTCCCCTCAAGGACCCCTGGGCTGCTGCACCAGCTTCACCTGTCTGCTCCCTGCCCTCTACAGATAACATTAACTTTGCTTGGATTTAGTTTGAAGGAAATAATCTGTAAGTATGCTGGTCTCAAAATGCATTTCTGGGCATAGGAGCTTTTGCCACGACCTGTCAGGCTCAGCAGGAAACTGGGACTGGGGCAGGACATTAATCTGCCTGACTTTGTTTCTGGTAGCTCTGATCTTTCCAGGCTAATACTTGGCAAGAATTATATTAACTAAACCATTGATCTTCCAGGGCCCTTCAATAGCTGATGAATGCTTTTTGTGGCTTCTTCTCTTACTGATAATTTATTTTAAGAATAACCAGCTGTCTTACCACTCTCCCTGGTGAGCAGAGCTCAAGGTGCATTTCTACTGATGCTGGCAGTGTTACTGTCATTTTACAAGTGGGGAACCTTGAAGGACAGAGATGAAACTCCCCATAAGCAAACTGATCAGAAGAAAATTCAGGGTGAAACTCAGAGAAAAGTCTTGCCCAAACAGCTCCTGTACCAGCCTCCCTTGAGGAGCATATGGGTGAGATTTGGGGTGTGATGAGCCCCAGCAAAAGGGGAAGGATGGAGGCAGTGCTCCCAAACCATGCTTTCCATTAACTAATTTGCCCATTAAATTAGATTTTTGAGCTGGGAATAAATCTATGGCCATGCTGGCTCCCTGGTGAGACCTTCTGCCTTCCTCTTGCCCCATCTCAGCAAGAGCAGTTTGGAGGAAGGTTCAGCTCCAGAGCTGAGCCAACAAGCCTGTCCTGTATCCTCAGTCCCCGTCCCTCCTAGAGAAAACCAGTCACTCCTGCCTTTTTCCCCAGCCTGTCCTGTCTCCCCAGAGCAGGGATGCTCCTCCTCTCAGCCCTGTGCAAGGGACGTGGCAGTGATGCCCATAACACTGACAGAAGAAAGACACAGAAGTGGGGTGTGGAACAATTGGCTTTGTAAAGCAAAACAACTCCGGGGATCAGGGACCTCACACCTGAAAATCACAGCTGTCCACAAGTGGCCAAAAAATTTTTTCCTCCTTTTGTGTTTTTTATCCTTTTCTTCCTTTCCCAAGGACCTTACCCTGAACCTGGCCATCATTTCTGTGGCAGGAGAGTGGTGGAGCAGGGATTGGCAGTGATGGGAAAAGGATGCACTGATGCTCTCCCAGCTTCCAGGACAGGTGGCACCCCCAAATTGCCCTGTAGGGAGGGAGCACCCACCTGCCCTCTGCTCCCCGGATGGGCCCTGCAAGCAGGGCTTGTGAGTTGGCCTGAGCTGAAATCAGGCATGGGAACCACCCAAAAAAATTAAACAGTCTGGACAGTAATGATGAATTAACCTGCCCACATTAGTCACACCCCCTAGGGAGGTGCAAGAATGGGACATCAACCCTTTCCCCGACCCCCGCTGTTGCCATCTTATAAAATTTCCTTTTTAAAAATGACTTTTAAACTTGAAAATGGCTTTCCTCTTTCTTCTTTCCTTTTTTTTCCCCTCTCACCTCTGCTTTCTTCTGATCAAATACAGGAGAAGTTTCTTCTAATTAAACGCATCTGTGGACAGATAATCCTGTTTTGCTCAAGTGTCAATATGGTCCTTTAGCTAAACTAAATATTTTCCCTGCCTGATATTTATCCTCCCCTGGCTGCCCCTTGGCTCCTTCCTGGAGGCATTTGAAGACTGTGATCCCATTCCTTAGCGTTTGTTTTTAATTTTTCTGGGCTCAGGTCAGGCTTTTTGAGGGTTTTGTGTCATGCCTGGGCATTTAAGAGGTTCCCATTTTGCTGCTGCTGCTCTGGACCTCGGTCCTCCTTGGTACATGCAATGCATGGAGGCGGCCACACGCCATCAGCACACGTCACTGATACAAGCTGAAATAACATCCACCTCTGCACTAACCTTGGATCTTGCAGATTCAGAAAAACACAGAACGGTTTGGGTTGGAAGAGAGCTCCAGAGATCATCTAGTTCCTATCCCCCTGCTGTGGGCAGGGATGCCAGCCACTAGACCAGGTTGCTCAGACCCCATCCAACCTGGCCTTGAGCACTTCCAGGGATGGGGCAGCCACAGCTTCTCTGGGCAACCTGTGCCAGTGCCTCACCACCCTCACAGTAAAGGATTTCTTTCTAATAAATTATTTAAATCTCTCCACTCTCAGTTTAAAACCATCCCCCTTTGTCCTGTTACTATCTGTCCATGTAAAAAGTCTTTCTTCCTCTTTTTTATAAACCCCCTTTACACACAGAAGGTCACAGTGAGGTTTCCCTGGAGCCTTCAGGTAGAGAAGGCCCCGACTGTCCTCATACTGATGGCATTTGGAGCCAGGCTGTGGTGATGCTGAGTTTGTGAGCTTTGCCCTTTCAAAATCAGGAGCCTTCCTCACCGTGGCTTTGCTTTCACTGCGCCTCCATCAACCGCCTTGTCTGGACTAATCCAGCCTTCCCCTCCTCTAACTTTCTGTGATTGTGATAAATAATTTATGTAACAGGCTGAATCAGGATTTGTTGCCTGGTATAAAGCGCACAGGCTTCTGCAAAATACCCCTTGGTCTTGCTGCTAGCCTAGAAATAGGGACATCAATATAATAAACACGTAATAGCCCTGGCTCTTCTCCCTCCTGCAGTGACACAAATTGGGGATGACACTTACTCGGCAAATGCAGCTACTCAGTCGTGCCATGAGCGTGAGGGAGGAAGAGCCAAAGAGTCGAATCAACGAGATTTTCTGGATCTGTCAGGGAAATAAAAGCTGGTCTGGCAAGGACCAAATTCTGGCAGGTCCCTGGCAGACGCAATCTTTGAACTCACGAGCGTGGGCACGTGCTGTGGAAGAAGCTCAGTGTGCCCCTGGGACACCTGCGCAATTCCATGCTGGGGATAAAAAAAGCTCTTTTGATGGCAAAATTAAAAGTAACCTGTTTTTTCTGCACCTCATACTGAGAGACTCTCAAGTCATTACTGTTGTTTCCCACTCCCTTTGTCTTGCTCTGCTTTCCCCTGCTCTGTGTTCTACAGCTGCATCCCTGAGGACCTCAGAGTGGAAGGATATGAGGTGGGAAGGGCTGGAGTGGGCTGTTTTCCTGCATCCACCTCCAAGGTGATGCACTCCTGTACCTGATCCCTGTGGGTGAATGATGCCAGCAATGTTTTGCTGCCATGGATGGCCATGTGGGTCTTGGACTGAGCCTGACACCCTGACCCAGAGGTGCTCTGTCCCATTCCAGACCCTTCTGGAGGAACCAGACTAGGATGGCATGCCAGATTTTAAATGAATAGATGTGTATCAGTGGAAGAGGCAGTGATACAGCAGCAGGTGCACATCCTAAAAGAGCTCTCAGCTTCACTGGTTTTGGCACACTTGCCCCAATGTACAAAAACCACAGGGGACTTGACCTTCCAGTTTGGGTTTTGGGTGTTTGAAGACATGAAAACATCTTCCCTAAGGCAGCAAACCCTCCCTTTGGGTTAGCACCTCTAACACTGCCCTGGAGCTGCCCAGGGAGGTCGTGGCATCTCCCTCTCTGGAGGCATTCCAAACCCACCTGGATGCGTTCCTGTGTCACCTGCTCCAGGTGACCCTGCCTTGGCAAGAGGGTTAGACTGGGTGATCCCCAGAGGTCCCTTCCAACCCTGACAATTCTGTGATTCTGTGCTCAGTGCTGCCCTGGGGCTGGGTCCTTCTCAAGTGTCCCCCACCAGGGTGTCCATACAAAACCCACAGGACCGTGTTTCAAACTCTAGGAGCATTTCCCAATCAGACCAATTGATTAGTTGCCATAAAGAATCCACCACTGCCATTACATGGCGAACCTGCACTCAGAGAGGGTGGACAGACCCAGGGAAACTCCATGACAGGCAAGTCACCTAAAATAACCCCTCGTTTGTCTGGAGTCCCAGCAGATCCTGGAAAATGAGCTGCACCATCATCACTGCGGCATCAGCGCCTGCTGAGGCAGCACTGTTAATTATAGAGCCAGGGCTCAATAAAGCACAGCACAATTCACATCTCTTAGATGAGGCTGCAAGAGGCATGAGAGCTGCTGGGCTCTCCCAGACCTCCCCTAGGCTGGAGATGACAGCAGGATGCCACCAAGAGCTGCCCCACCACGGTGATGGTCCCGTGGTCAGCGCACCGATTTACACCCTGCTGCTCCAAGGGTGATGCTTGGGCTCAGTCCAGCCTTTAATGCTGGAGCAATAAATTGCAGGTGGTTTTCAGAGGAAGGCCAGATGCTCCCCATTGGCATCTCCAGCAGGAGGGAGGGAAGGGGTGACAGTGTGACATTAAGGTTTGCAGCACCCATCCTCTGCATCATTCATTCACATTTTTTCCTGAGGCCTGGATAAAAAGCACAAGGTGTTATTTTCAGCACTGAAATGCTGGCATCTTACACCTCCCATCTCTAAATGTGCACCCATTTCCTTCCATAGGAAACTTTTTTCTGAAGATAAAAAGAATGCATATTTTGACCAGAGTAAGCAGCTATTTTCCTGCACTTCCTGGGTTTTGGAGCATCTGGCAAGCTGATGTTACCACATTAAAGTCACCCCATGGACTCCCCATCCTCAAGCTCTAGAAAATCTCCATTACCAGCAACACGAAAGCACCTGAAATTCCTCATTAAAGGTTGAGGACGGTCCCTGTGTCCCAACATATGCCCAACACTGCCATGACTGGTACCAGCCTGGGCACCAGTTCCAGGCTGGAGTCTGTGAAGGTTAAGTGGTCCTTTTTAGAAGGTCCTGTTGTCATAGAACAAAGGGTAATGGTTTAAAACTAAAGGAGGGTAGATTTACACCACCCTCTTTTTATGATGAGGGTTAAACACTGGGACAGGTTGCCCAGAGAGGTGGTGGATGCCCCATCCCTGGAAAACATTCAAGGCCACATTGGGTGGGACTTTGAGCAACCTAGTCTTGTTGAAGATCCTGCTCATGGCAGGGGGTTGGACTAGATGACCTTTAAAGGTCCCTTCCAGCCCAAACCATTCTATGATTTTGTGATCTCTGAAAGGGCTGAGTGGGGCTTGCAGGATCTCCTCGTGGGATGAAGGAGCTCAAGTTCCACACCAAGAACCTGCACCCCCTGTCAGCTGGGGTGATGGTGCAGGGGGAGTCCCATCAAGTCTCACATGGTGGTTTGGAGGACATCCATCCCCACTGCTGTAGTGACCAGGCTCCCAAGCATCCTCCAGCTTGAGACCTGGGTCACCACGGGGTTTTGCTGGGCATTTCAAAGCATCACAGTGCTCAGCACATCGCTACATCACATCCTTTCTCAGTGCTTCCCAGTGGCTCTCAGCAGTGATGGAGCTGGTTAATGGGTTCTGCTGGACAGTTTGATATTTAACTCGCTTCTGCAGTCAGGCGGAGGCTGGAGAGGTGACTCAACAAGGTCTCGCCCTGGTTCAGCCAGGAAAATCACATCCTGTTCTTTTAGCTGGAAAAACACTTGGACACAAGCACATCACATCATGCTGTACAAGGAGGCATCTGCTCCTCGCCCAGGCTGGTGTCACCTCCCCTGACCCCTACAACGAGGGCCAAAAACTGTCACCAGCCCATGGGCTCTGTTACTGATGCACACAACTGCCCGGGCTGCTGCAGTTTCAAAGGGTGGCCCTCACGGCACTTGGAACTTCAAAACAACTCGCCCTGGGCCTGGGCTTGGGCTCACTCCATCTCACCCCAGTGGCAGGTTTGGGTTTGTGCCTGAACACGTGTGCGACTGCACATCCCCACCGCAACTGGTTAAATGAATCTGAGGAAACGAGCACAAAACCATCGAGCCGTACTGATTTTATGTCACTGCCAGGTTCTGCACTCAGCTTGGGAGCCAGGGAGATAAAATACAGCTCGTTTTGTTGATGCCACTGAGGTTTAAAACTCAAGACAAATTAATTGCATCTGTATTTTTTGATCGTTGAAGGCAATTCCGTGAAGCATTTGTTAAAGATGCCACTTAAGGAGGAATTTCCTAACTGCACAAGTTAATAACTTTAAAACTGCTACTCAGGCTCTCTGCAAATGGGGCTTTGTGCTGCAAATCTCTTTGAGGCTCGTAATTCAATCCTATTTAAAAGCAAATTTTCTTAGATTTAGAGCAATGAATATTTAAATACTACCAGTTGAACAATTTTCAATTTTGAGATCATTTCAAAGCCAGGAGAGTTTATAGCATTCGGCTACTCCGCCACGCTTCAGCGTCTGAATTGATCTGAACCGTAGCTGACTCTTAAGCAGCTTAAACAGCTATAAAGGGTTAGAGTAGTTTAAAGGGTTAGGGTAGTTTAAGCAGAATATCGTGTTTTCAGGGCTTTGGTTAAAGAAATGAGAGTTCACAGGCTGTCAACCCGAGCAGCTCCAGATGAAGGACCTGACAAGCATCGCTAGAAAAGCTCTCTGAAACACTCGGCATGTTCTCTGCCTTCAAACCTCGTCTGGTTTATTTTTTTCTGAGAAAAAATAAAGCAGAAAAAGGAAATGAAAGGAGCATGTTGAACATTGACACAAAATGCAGAACACAGGTAAAATGTTTGGGAAATGCTGTGAAGGTGGGTTTGCACTGACAACAGCCTTGTTTCTGCTCCCTGTATTTGACACTTCTTCAGTAGAAGCCACTTCAAAACACAGTAATGCTCTGAAAAGTGGCAAAGAAAAAAACGCATGAGCTTTGCTGTGCTCTTGTTTAGCCCCTCCAATGTCAGATACATGCAAATTAAAAACCAAAAGATGCCGCCTTTAAAAACTCTGTTGTGAGCCCAAGCCAGATCTGCGCAAGCTTTTGGCCAGGGTGATTATTTCAGATGGGAAAGCAGACAAGGGGAGAAGGAGGTTTTGTTGGCTTTTTTTTTCTTTTGTAAAAGATATTTATGCCAGTCCTAGCCATAGAAAATGGCCTCTGTGTCCATTATAATTTATTCCTTTTGAGTAAAAGCCATGCATATTCCAGTATAGTTGCTCCATCTGTGCTGTTAATGCTGGACTGTGCAAAAAACCGTTCAGGTTTTGTTGGATACAAAAGAGAGCTGAGACAGAGGGAAGACCCCTTAGCTTGGCATATCACAGATGGATGAACACAGGGAATCTGTTTCCAGGTGTTTCTCTAACTGCACTGGCATCAGGACAGCATCCGTGCTGGCACAAGCCTCCCACACTGGTGCTACAAAAGCAAGTGAGAAACAGTGCAGCTGAGGTGAGCTGCAAAGGCTCTGCCAGGGTGCTTTACATCAGCCTGAGGGTTACAGGAATGGGACAGGGCTGCTGTACCAGGCTGCCCCATGTCCCAGTCCCCCATGGCCCTGCCCCTGGCTCCAGAAGCAGATTTCTGGGAAAGGCATAATCACAGATAATGTCATTCCCTCTGCAAACCCTCCTGTCTCAGACTGTTTGTGGCCTGGGGAGGTCCTGCAGCTCCTGGGGTCTCTGGGGGCTGGGTGACCCTCCATGGGTTTCTCTCCTGTGACCACCCAAGGTCCTCTGGAGAAAGCAGGACAACTTTTGCCATCCAAAGCTTCCATGCCAGACCTTGTACCAAACACTGGCTGAGTTGTCTGTTTTGGGCCTGGCAGCCCCAGCTGATGCCCTTATCTCTCTATTTATTTATTTTTATTTATCAGTGGCTGAAGCACTGAACAGCCTGTCCTCTTCCAGTTCCATAAGCCTCACCATGTTTCCACCCATCTCTTTTCAAGGACAAGAAGCCCTGACCTACTCATGTTTGATCTTCCCTGCATCCCCTCTTTGAACTTCTCCCCTTCTGCCCATGGTGAGCTGTGATGATGGATGAGGCAGGGCCGCTTCCACATCAGGGTTATATCTTGACAGCATTATTGTTGCAGAAGAAAATACCAGCCCTGACCAAATATCCCCTCTGAGGCTATTGCCAGGGTTTTCATCAGGGATGGGATGTTCAGCATCACCACGGTAGGATCCAGGCAATCACTCAACTGGAAAAATAACTCAGGTGCTGTGTAATGAGATCTGACAGAAATGTAGCAGTAAATGATTTAATTACTCAGCCTGTTTCAGTGATGGTGCCAGGATGGATGCAGCGGTGCTGGGTCCCTGCTGCTGACAGCAACTTCCTCCAGTAGCCCAGCAGCATGCCTGAGGCAAGCCTGTGGCTTGTGACCTCCTATCTCACCATAAATACACTCCAGAATTGAATTATACTCTTTAGAGCAGGTTTATTAGTGGTATAGCTGATGTGTGTGTATGTATACAATGAATTATTCCTTACACTGAAGGCCCCAGCATTCCTATTCCTCCTTCAGTTGCCTTCCTAAGCACCATTTCCTTTCCACTCCCAAATTCATTCCATCTTATCTCCATTCCATCTTATCTCATTCCATCTTATCTCATTCCATCTTCTCTCCCTCTTAACCCTCTCAAAACCTTTTTATTCTGACAAGAATCTCTCTGACCACGACTATAATACTGCCACCAGTTCCTACTTTTTCCAGTTTCTCTGCCCACATACACAAAAGACCTGGGTTGTTTTTTTTCAGAGCAGGCACTCAGCTCTTCCAGGAACTGGGTGTCTTCAACAACAGCAATGTGTGTGTTGTTTTAAAAGCATCCCGCCCTTGCTTTAATACTGGGTGTCCTGGGACATATTTCTCCATGGCTTTGGGCTCAGGGTTAGGGTTAGAGCACCAGGATGTGCTGATCTGGCAGGATTTTGTACCCTCTCCGAAGCTGGCAATGGCAGATCCCCTTTTTCCCCACAGCACTTTGCAAGGACATTGTAAATAACTTCTGCATCACCAACATGAGGACTTTTCCTGCATCGCCCGGGGTTTCTGGCTTGTGAAGCAGCTCCTGGGACAAACCACCAAAAAACTTCCCACCTGATGTGAAGCACCAGCCAGTTTCATCATCCCTAAAGCTTTCCAGGAAGCCCCGACTCAGGAACTCATGTTCCCCTTCCCTCACCCTGTCCCCCGCCCTGGCCTTCCCAGCAGTGGTCAGGCTTGGGAGCCGGAGACGTCATCGCAGAAATGAGTCGGGAAATGCACGATTTTGGGGGGGGAATTCCTCATGACTTATGTCCTTCCGCTGCGGTTTTGCAAGCAGATCACCTCCGGCTTGGCTGGAGCGATTCCCAGCGTCTTTCCGAAGGGTTTTCGCCCTCTGGAGGCCGACATTAGCAAAGCAAATGCAAAATTTAAAAAGAAAAAAAGGCTCAAACCTTACATTTGCAGAAATGCAGCCCCTATGAGAATAAATCGACGAAGAGCTGGTGAGCTCCAAAGTCCTTGTAATGAAAAGCTGGGCACAGACTCACGGCAGTAGCAGAATCACAGAATGTTTTGGGTTTGGAGGGGACCTTAAAGACCATCTTGTTCCAACCTCCCTGCCATGGACAGGGACACCTTCCACTACCCCAGGTTGCTCCAAGCCCCGTCCAACCTGGCCCTGGATATTTCCAGGGATCCAGGGGCAGCCACAGCTTCTCTGGGCAACCTGTGCCAGGGCCTCACCACCCTCAATGGGAACAATTTCTTCTTAATAAATAAATTTCTCCTCTTTTAGTTTAAAACCATCCCCCATTGTCTTATCATTATCTGCCCCTGTAAAAAGTCACTCTCCCTCTTTTTCATAAGCCCCCTTTAGGCACTGGAAGGGGCAAAAATGTGGCACTGAAAACACGAGCTCAGGCTTTTTGTTTTGCACTAGGCTTGGTTTAACAGCATCTACTTATCTGTCTGATTTTATTTCCCTATGTCTTTCTGCCATGACTTCACCCCAGTTCCCTGAAGACTGTGATAGCCTGTGAGTGCCTCGTGTTCCTATGGATTTTTCTTGTCAGCCTCTTTATATCCTCTGCCAAGCTGCACAGAGCTCAGGCTCACGAGCCTCGGGAGAACACAGAGAGGGCTGTGCACGGAGGCACAGTGCCAGGAACCTGCCCAGTGGAGGCTGCTGTCCAGGCACAGGTGATGTGATTCAGTGAGCTGGAGGCAGAGACACAGAACATCCCCTCCCAACCCTGTTCCCATGCAGGACGCCCTGTATTTGGTGTTCGCTCTCTTCCAGCCAGCCCAGGTCCCTGCACATCTGCCAAAACAACAGCTGGAAGCCAGATGTGTGAACCATAGCTAGCACCTAGATCCTACCAGAGACAGGAACTCCCATGGGTGCTGGCACACGTTAGGAGCCTATATAGGAATTATGCTCCTAAACATATTTTTGGACAGGATCTTTTTGTCTAGAGCATAATTGAAGGGCAAACATTTTAGCTGGGGACAAACCTTTTAGCTGTGTGTGTTGGAATAGGACACAGGGTGATGGTTTTAAACTGAAGGAGGATTGATTTAAATTAGATAGAAGCACTTCACAGTGATTATGGTGGCACAGCTTGCCCAGAGAAGTTGTGGATGCCCCATGCCTGGACGTATTCAAGGCCAGGTTGGACTGGGCTCTGAGCAAACTGATGTAGTTGAAGATGTTCCTGCAATGAGCAAAAAAATGACCTTTAAGTGTCCCTTCCAACCTAAACCATTCTATAATTCTACAACACAAAGCACATAGCAGATATGAAGGCCACCAAGGATTATCAGATTTCCACAGCCTCAGAAGCCTTTGCCCTTTGCTCCTGACACCTGCTGTCTGTTCACCTGTAAGAAGGAATTGCCCACCTGTGATCTGCACACCTCAGGAGCTCAGGAAGTTCCCATATTCCACCAATGTGTCACAGTTCTACACCACCACCCACGGCTGGGAGAAAAGGTGCGCAACACCATGGAGCAGCACCCTCTTACCCTGCCCAGCCTAATTCTCTATCTCAACAAGGTGTCCACCTCCATCTCAGCAACATTCAATACTCCTGCCAAAGGAGGATGGTCAGCTCCATCCCAAAGGGCTGAAGGGAAAGGCACACGTCTTTTCCAAGGGGAAAACCAAAGACTGTGGGAAAACAAAGTCCAGACGGGAGGGGGATCATAAGGAAAACCTAGATGGGATTTTCCACATTCTTGGTCCTTGATCCAGAGAAGTCACAAAGGTTTATCCAGTGCCAAGTGTTCAGTCCTACAGACCAGGCTTGGGTTGGCAATTAACTTCTCCATGGGACTAATCTGACTTCCCATTTCTGAATTGGTTGAGGTTCTGCACTGCTGCCAGTACAAGGTCCACAGGTCAGTCAGTCACCATAGGCTGCTCTGGGCCAAGAGCTCATCACTGTCCATGTCCACCACCAGCCACCATGGCTCCTTGGGGCCTACACCAGCAAGCCTGTGCAGGGCTTGGCTCGACAGGCTTTGATGTTTCTTAGTCCTTCAGCACCTGAACCCACACAGCCAGGAGTTCAGCACTCTGGGTCTTCCTAAAGGACTTGAGGAGATGTTCTTCAGCCTCCAAGAGAGACTCTCCCCATGCTTGGATAGGCCTGAATTTGGGACAAAGCATTCTACAAGGCTAACCACAAGAAAAAAAATTGACTTGCAGCTCCCTCTGTCTCAGTGAAAAAGCAAAACCATGTCCTACTGTGTACTATTGTGGTTGTTCTATCCTGATTCCCATCTTAGGGGGTTTGAGGGCAATTTTGGTGGGTTGGCTTCCTGGTTGTGGGAGCGAGCTGAGAGAAGAGATTCCCCCGTGTTTTCAAGGCTATTATATTGTGTCCATGAACCAAGTCAGATTTTAGCGAAAGAGAAGGACATGTCATCACACAGCAGTGGGACAAAGCTGGGACAGGAGACACTTGTCACAAACCCCCCAGCAGTTCTGGGTACCACAGACAACATCAAGAGCAGGACGACATCAGTTTATTGCACTACCTGTGCAGCCCAGCACCTCCTCATGCCAGAAACACCATTCCCAGCTCCTGGAGGCAGGAAAATGCTTAATAATTTAAAACTGTGCTCTACAACAGAGGTAAATACACTTCGGTGGAGGAGTGGAGGTAGATGCATTCCAGTGCTGGGGTACATCTGGTGCATGCTGAGGTTGTCACATGGAAGCAGAAGCCAGCAGGGCACTGTCACAGCGTGTGATGAGAGGGGACAGTCACAGGGGCGTGATCACTGCTGCAGATTTGGGGTCAGCTTTGCCAGTGCTTTGCAGGGAGCCCAGGAAGGCGCCAGCGATGTTTTGTATTCTGTCTGCAGGGCTGGGATTTGTACAGCTGAGCAAGTTTTAATGTGATGTTTTCCGAGGCAAGAGACGTGGGAGCCTAAAGTGCCGCTATTACAAAACTCCAGTCCAAGCAGTGGCACATTTTAAATAAGCAATAAAGATGCAAGAGCAAGTCAGTACCAAATAGCAATTCCACTGTAAGATCACGGAGCCATGACCAGGCACAACCTGATTTTTTATGCATGTTAAAGTAATTGGAAATGTGCCTTGTGCTTTTTCTTCATCTTATTAAAGGACTTGCTGCTATGAGGACATGTAGGGTCATTTTCAATGTTTTCAGCACTCTGCACAATTTCTTGGCTGGGGTTCACATTGTTCCAGTACACAGTTACCTGGCTGTTTACTGGAAAAGCTGGGATTCCAGACCTTCTTTGGAAGATGATTGAATCATCTTACACACCATTTTGCACTTGGATAAGCAGGTCAGCAGCCAAGGCTCAAGCCAACAACAGGGTCTGCCGTGGCCTTACCTCCTGCCTTGAGCAGCACTGGTATTTGGGAGCAAGGAACCCAAGGACTGCACACACATGGCTGAGTCTCTGCTGCTCTAGCATGTTTTCTCATGCCTGATGTGCACACGCCATATTAGCAAAATGTGAACATTTGACTCAGCCTGGTCTGCACTGAACATGAGTTGGAGGCCCAGCAAGTAAACAAACCCATAAGTCATCCTCCAGCCGGGCTGCCAAGAGGCTCTTCAATACCCAGGCAGAATTCAATGGGTGCCACTCTGCCAGACTGTGTCCACAGCGCACCGCTAATGGGGAAAAATCATCGCCGTCGAGCTCTCCTTTGGTTCATCTCAGTACACACAGACAGCTGATCCTGCAGGCTAATTCCCAGCTGGCCCAGCCCCAGGAGAAGGAAAGGGAAGCTCACTTCAGACACAGCAGCACAACTCTGCCTTGCTCAGCCTGTGGTGACTCACGAGGCACAATTGCCCCATCTCAGTGTGACATCTGTGGGTTACACCAGACACAGACATGCCACGTGATGTCCAGCATGTTTCAGGAAGCAGCTGGTGCCTCCACTTAGCCCCAGAAGGTGACTTTTGGCACGCTCATGCTGAGCACTGCGCAGTGTGTGGTCAGGTCATCACCACCGAGTAGTCATGTGCGTATCTGTGAATGATAACTGTAATCAAACGGGTAGAAAGTTCTCAGCTGTAAAATTCTTTGCCTGTGGAAGAAGAAGAGGAGTCAGGCCCGTGTGAGAAATTAAATCCAAAACCAGGAGGATAAAACAATATTTTCTCCCATTTCTAAGCTGTCTCTGACCTATCACCATTTTACAGCTGTCCCTACACGTCCACTGTGAAAGCTGAGTGAAGACTGCTGCCTTCCTGGGATCATGGAGTTATGGAATGGTTTGAGTTGAAAGGGACCTTAAAGACCATCTAGTTCCAACTCCCCTGCCATGGGCAGGGAACAGCTACCCCAGCCATCACCCCTTGGCTGGGAGCTGCAAAAGTCAATACAGTTGGGCAAATGGGATTTTTACCCGTACCTGCCATCCTCCAGAGCCTCTGTACATCGCACGCGTTCTGTTTGTCTGTCCCATGAGTGGGGCACATATGGCACATCCCACTGCTTGAGAAAGAACAGGAACAGGAGGAAAATGGCATACCAAGAGTAGAAAGGGTGATGGTGAAGAAAAGAGAAAGATGAAAGAAACTATGAAAGATGGGAGCAATAAAAGAGAATCTCTGTAGAAAGCTACAGCAGAGCTCAACAAGATGATGGCACATGTCCCTCTGGGTTCATTAACCACTAATAGGATTTATGAGAAGGATTTGTCACACTCTCAGGAGTATTTAGGAAAACTGAAAAATAATCTGGAAAAAAATCTTACACCCTATAAACATCTATCCTTCCTAATGAGCACTTAATGCTTGTTAAGAGTGATGGAAGCAAAAGGAGCCAAGTGGGAGGCAAGCAGGCTCCAGTTTGAGATGAAGCCCCTGAGGTATATGAAGACCTGGAGTCCTTGGCTCACACAGGTATTTTGGGCTGTGCAAGGTACCCTGAGCATCTCTCCTGGCCCCAGCCACCACTTGGTGGCTACTAATGCCCCACAAGGTGAACCTGGAGCTCATATCTCTACCTCTGATGCCCGTGAGCACCTCAATAATGCATAAGAGCTTCAGTAAAAAAAAGCACCTGAACTTCCATGGGCATTTTTGTGTCAGTGCTGAAAATTATGGGCCAGGCTCAAGGCGAGAAAGGTCACATCCAGTTGCAGGGAACACCACAACAAGAATGGACCCAAATCCTGCACTGTAGCAAGGACAGTCTAAAACAGCTACTGAGGATGCAGGAGTGTTCACCCTTGCTTGGGTAGTGAAACACCAGGCAAGAACCTACCCAAAACCAGCTGTGCCACCAAAGCCAGCACTGGGGACACTGGAGTGGTTGCTGTGGCACCCTGGCTGCCCCACAGAGCAAAGCTCCTCAAGGTTTTCTTCATTTCTTCTGGGCTTTAGGAGTTCTAAATACCAACCAATTAAGTAATGCCTGATGCATTTTCAATGCCCCGAGCAAAACCACTCTGAAAATCCCCAGCTTTGAACACGAGGTGGCAGGCTGGCCCCAAGATGGGGAGCAGCCAAAGCAGCTGAAATGACCAGAAATGGTCCTTTGTCACCAGAGAAAGGTGGTGACACGGAAGGTCGGCTCCTTCTTGTCACCTCTCAGAGAGGGAGAAACGGCACAAGGCTCCTGTGGGACTTGGAGTGACTTAGGGGGAGGAGTATGAGGTGAATGATCACATACTGTGAAAAGATGTGAAAAGATCTTGCCTAAAACTACCTCCAGCTTGGAAGGAGGATGACTGAGAGAGGGGTACCTCCGGTCTGGACATGGCGATGGTGGGATGCTGCCTGGGAATTAGGTACTGGCAGCACCCTCAGCTCACCACTTTAGTGCTTTGGCTCCCAGGGCTTGGGGTCAGACTAGAGATGGCACAGCTGAGAGCTGATCCCATTATTTGGACCTGCCTCACACATAGAGGTGTCCAATAGGACTAGAGGAAACAGCCTCAAGTTATACCAAGGGAGGTTTAGATTGGATATCAGGAAAAAAAGTTTCTGCAGGGAAAAGGTGGTCAGGCATTGGAACAGGCTGCCCAGGGAAGTGGTGGAATCAGCATCCCTGGAAATATTCAAAAGGCATGAGGATGTGATGCTTAGGGACATGGTTTAGTGGTGGTCTTGGCAGTGCTGGGTTAGTGGTTGGACTTTGTGATTTAAGAGGTCTTTTTCAACTGTAATGATTCTATGGATTTGTCTGGTGACCACTGGGCTGTTTCTAAGCCTGATTACCCTGACCCTGATCCTGATCCTGACTCTCTGACCTTGACCCTGCCATGCAAGCTGACTGTGCAGCTTGACCTCGGACCTACCCCATCACCTCAATTTGCCTGAGGACTTGGACTCTTGACTGAACCTGGCCGCTATCTTCAAACCTGCACCAAACCTGCACCAGCCATTCTGGCAGGGGAGAAATGAGGGCCAGGGTGCTCCCCACCAGCCTCTGGTGCAGGACTGCAGAGCCCACACGGAACACAGAGCTCCCAGAGGAGCAGATGCTTCCCATGGCTCATGGGGCTCCTTGTCCTGCAGTTTATTCACAGGGCAATTTAGATTATATTACAAGGAGTGCAAGCACGGTGGGACTGTAGAAAGAGCAGTCTGATCCACCCAGCCTCACATCCACCATAGCAGAAGGCACTAGGAGCCCTGATTGCTGCCTTCGACACTGGTGTTGGCACCTGAACACACCCCACTAAAGGCTTGATGCTCCTCCTCCCTCTTGCCAGCTGAGAGCATCCCCAGTTCATTAAGCCGATTTGCATACAGCTCTATGTGAGGTCGTTAAGAAGTGCCAGGCACGAGTGAAACATCATGAAAGCTTCACCGGAGGGAACAATCCAAGGAAATCCCAGTGCTCGAGCTCCAGTTTGCCTCAACAGAGGGGAATTCAATTAAGGGCTGATTTGATTTGTGTGGCTCAGAGAAAAGCCAGCTGACTGGGTGTTGGACACATTTTTGGCTCTGCATCAGCCATAAATACCAAGAATTGCTTTAAGCAAGCTGGAACAAATACACTGGGCCGAGCCCATCCCTGGCTGCCAGCTGGGGAGTTAGGGTGGGCAGCAGAGGCAGAACTGCCCGTGGCTGATGGAGAACTGACGTGTGACTGCTCGCAGGGGTTGCCTTTCCCACACACCCCTCTGCAGGAGGAGGCTGCAGATTTTGGCTGTGCTGCATCTGTCCTTTCCTCCACTGCAGCTCATGCCCTCCAGCCCCTGCACACTGTATGAGTCCTCAGAGACCTGCGCAGCTCATCGCACTAGAAACCCACCTTCCCACTTCCAGAGCTTTTGATCTCGCAGTTGCCTCTCTGAGGACACTGAGATAAGGCCAGTCACCAGTTAAGATCAAGCTCTGCAGAAGTGATTAGGTATCCTGTGTAACTCATTATTTTCCTGTTAACATTTTCCTTTTCTTCCTTTGAAAACCCACTGTTTGTTAAATGAACTGATTCATCCTCTGCCAGCACACCAGTGCCCAGTTTGCTTTCCTTCTCCCAGGTTTCTAGCTGAGATGACTCAAGATGGGTGGTTTCTTAGTGATCCACACCATCTGAGCCCACCTCTGGTGGGTACCTATTAAATCCTATTAACCACTGGCTGCCCTAAAGCCTGGGGAACTCACTCTCCTTGTGAGTGCACAGGGAATTTTAGCTCTTGCTTGCCAAGAGCTGCTGTGCTCATAAAATTAATGAGAACTCTGCTCCCTGAAAACAAGATCCCCTGCACAGCTGTGCTGCTGCATAAACACAAATCAGCTCACCCGGCTCCCACGGGCACCTTGTCTGTCCCCAGCGTCCCTCTGTGCCCGAAGGTGCTCGTGGACTTGCAACACCGGGAAAACTCCAATTCCTGCTCACACTGGGAACAGAAGAGCTGCATGCAGCTTCCCAGGAGCAGGATGAGACCTGGAGGCACAGCCAGAGCTGCTGCTTGCTCACTGTAGATAGCACAGGGCACATGGAGCAGCCCTGGGAAGCAGGGAGCAAGCATCACTCAGAGACGGGCACGAATGAGAGGTTCATTAATTCCCTCAGTACTTCCCATGTGCACAGGGAGTCAGAGGGTCCTTCTTGAAGGAAAAGTCATTTGCAGTACAAAGCAGTCCCCTGGGTTGACAGCATGGAGTGCTTTCTCATTTGATCAGGGAGCAAAATGGAATTGCACAGCTCCCAAAGGGAGGAATGAACTGATTTAAAAGGATTTGTCCTTCACATCTAAAGAAAGTCATTGGAGCTGTGCCTGAGGTCCCATGAGAAGTATCTATGCAAACATCTTGCTTGTCTGAATAAAACAAGGACTTCTTGGTAGTACTGTGCAAAATTCCTCTCTAAACATATTTAAATGGGAGGATAAAAAATTTCTGCTGAAACCACTCAAACAGGAAAATTCGTGTGGGTGAGTTCACTTGACTGCATTTCCTCTCCTCTACGTGACACATGGGGGTTGAATGGAGCTGATCATCTCTTCTCATACTCTTAACCACGTCCCTTTCTTGTCCCTGACCTGTGGCATCTCAACCAGTTCCTCCATCTGCCACTTTGCTTCATCCTGCCACACTGGCTACAAACCAGCTCAGGAAACATCCACGAGGTTGCCTGCCAGCTCCGTGGGCTGAATCCACTGCTCCAGCAGGGCATCCTCTGGGTGCCAGGGAAGGGGAAGCCAAAGGGAGCAAGAGCAGCCAGGCTCACTTACAGCAGTGATGACCTGCTAGGGCAGCTTGACTGCAGCATGCCATGCAGTCCTGCTGGGGCTTATGCCAGCTAAAACTTAATCTTAAAACTGGGACAGGGGTCCAGGAAGGACTGAGAGATGATCGTGCTGTTTGGAAGAGCTGTGTCTCCCATGGATTTTGAATATTGTTGGTAACTTAGTGCTCCCAGCGTCTTAGTTCTCCCAATTAGAAAGGATGGCTGGAGTTGCCTGGCAAATTTGAGCCTGGTACAAAACTCTCAGGATTTCTGCAGTAGTTCTAACATAAAAATAATCAGACAGGCTCTTGCTAGACAACTACAGCTAAATCTATCATTTTCAATGCTTGGCAAAGACTGCACTTTAGTATTAAGTAAATATTCCATTCTTAGAAACATTTCCCTTTAAAACAAGCAGGCTGGATGAAAGGCTTCCCTGACACTCCCTACCACAAAAAAAAAAGAGCAAGATTTATTTTCTTGCTCAGCCAGCAATGCTGCTGGACACCCATACCTCAGGTTTTCCTTCCTGCTTCTATCCTGTCTGCTTATCAGAGAGCATCACCTGTTTACTCAACACAAGACAAACAGAGTTTGCTCATCTGAAGCCTCTCAGAGATATCCTAGGAGCATCCTTTGTGACTGTGACTGGTGACTGTCCCACCTGACCCTGATTTTTGGGCATGGGAATGGACATTGTGGCCGTGTGTGCACAGACTGGTGCTGCCCAGATGGATAAGCACTGCCTGATAGCGCTGTGTGGTCCTTGGCAGGACTAAAACCCAGCAGCAGCGAGGGGCTCTGGTCTGAGCCTGCAGTGTGCTGAGCCAGCTGGTGTGCAAGGGATCTGGGAGAAGGAGAGAGAGCAGGGGATGTGCCACATCCACCCAACAATGTCCCCCTAACCCACATCCCCTTCACCTGCTGCCACCAGCACAGCCTCAGCCCCGTGAGACCCTTCCAAGGGGTGTCAGGGGACAGAACGTATCCTCTGCATTCCTCGCTGAGGTTAGGACAGGGACAGCGCTTTCAAGTGCAAACCAGTCCCAGTAAATTTATCTTGCCAGCTTCCCTTTCGTAACAGGAAGGATAGCGGGCAAACAACAAATGCAGGAAATGTGCAAGTGACCCAGGCAAAGGTAGAAGGTTTGCTCTGGATCAGCCTTGTGTGCAGATGGGAACAAGGAGAAAAGCCAGTGCAGGGAGCTTGTGAGTCTTCTTCATGGACATTTTTTAGCTAAGAAATGTTACTTTATCACAAATGAAGTGTTGTGGAAATGTGCCTGATTCCACAAGACTATGGATGGAACACTGACAGCATTCCACGTGCTAGAAACCAGCTGGAAAAGATGAGATAAATCATCCACACCCGTGGATAAGGCTCTGTTTCAATCTCAGTTTAATTTATCAGATAATTAAAGAGTTTTTTTATTTCAAAATATTTTTCTTATATTTCCTTCTCTTAGAGACCCTATTAGAGATTCTCATTTAAGGTCCCAGAGCCTTACAGTATGTGATGAACTTCAGCTGGAGGGAAAATCCATCTTTCAACCACCTTTTATCTCAACTATCTTCAGCCTCCATTCTCCAGTCCTTCAGACAGATTGGACACTCCAAAAATTGGGCTGAGAGAGGCCCTGTGGTGTATCAGCCCTCCTCTAAGGATCAGCATGTTCAGTGCTGTGGGACTGAGGAGGAAGAGTCCCAGAGGAGGAGCTCCACCTGCCAGTCCACAGGTTTAATAGTCCTCTCCATCCCCCCTTGTCAGTGAAGGATTTATACTGGTGCCAATGAAGTTATGTTGGTGCAAAAGTGCAGTGAGAGAAAATTCAAGCTAAATATTCCTGTCCTTTCTGTTCAGCTGGGACCAGTTAGAAGGTCAAACCTGTACTCGGTGTCAGCTGAGTTTGCTGAATGCCTACTAAGATTGGGGTTTATTTTCATGTACACAGTCCACTGTTGATATTTTTAATCCATTTCTGTGCTAACCATTCAGAAAGAACCACCTTTGTGTTGCACTAAGAAAAGGGCCAGGTGTGTTGGTTAATAAACACACAGACCTTTTTAATCCATAAACGGCATTTTCAGGATGAATTCACCTGATTGATTGGTATTGCCCTGTCCTGTGTTCCTCTTCCTCTCTTGGAGGGGTTTTTGGGATGTGCAGTGAGAGTTTTCTGTCCAGATCTATCCTGTACTGAGCCACAATCCCACAGGCTTTCCAGTAATTTCTAGAAGTGAGATCTGAAAGGCTACTGGAGGAAAATAAGTCTGGAAGATTCAGCCCAAGATATTTGGCCAGGATCAGTCTGCAATCCACATAAATGCCTCCCTGCATGGATGACATCTGGATCTGGTGGAGGTCCTCAGGAGGGGACTCTCAAAAACCTGCAAAGCTGAACATGGATTTATCCAAACAAGTACTGAGCAGGCAGAGGTGTCTATAGGCTTGGACAACGGCTGATCAGGACTTGCAGAGCAGTCAAGATGGGTATTATTAATAAGGGACACAGATTTTGGCACTTGAAGTGACAATTAAGTACTGACATCCCCACAGGCACTTATTTTTGGCCAGGGAATTGTTTCTTTTGAAAAGCACAAGCACATTCCAGCCAAAGCTGTTGATGGACAGAGTACCTCACCCCCATACCTGTTTCACCTCAGAAATACCAATACAGTGCAGTTCCAGAAGATCCAAGGGATGTGAACGAGTCTGTACTACCATCCTTATCTGGCCCAAACCCTTTCAGGTTCTGTTTCAGCAACCCCTGCATCAGTTCTGCAGGAGTGGCAAAGATGCCAAGCTTAGCTTAAGGGATCAGACTGGTGTGACTCCATACCACAGAGGTGGTTTTGGTGTTGGAAAGTAGAGAAAGGCCAATCAAAACCCAAACTTTGGTCTCAGATCTGGGGAACTGAGTTGAAAATCGGGGTTGTGTGTGGCATTTGACTCTTTTGGCATTTACTCCTTTTTTCTCTAACACTGAGATGAGTGTTTTCCTTGCTAAGAAAATTTTGGGGGGGGGCNCTTAGCTTAAGGGATCAGACTGGTGTGACTCCATACCACAGAGGTGGTTTTGGTGTTGGAAAGTAGAGAAAGGCCAATCAAAACCCAAACTTTGGTCTCAGATCTGGGGAACTGAGTTGAAAATCGGGGTTGTGTGTGGCATTTGACTCTTTTGGCATTTACTCCTTTTTTCTCTAACACTGAGATGAGTGTTTTCCTTGCTAAGAAAATTTTGGGGGGGGGCTGTTCTGATCTGTCTTTCCCTATTGGTCACTCTCCTTTTTTTTCTTTCTTTTTCATCCCAGAAAGCATGGCAAACTGACGCCGTTAGTGTAATTGAGGCCCCCACCAGGGAAAAAGCCTCTAAATGGGGCTGCTGGGAGAAGGATCCTGTATCTATGAAGGCATAAGTGATTTGGTACTCAAATACCTGTTCTACAGCACTTTGCTTTTCCTTCAGCTGGATCTGAGCCCCAAGGCAACTAGTCCCTCTTGTGTGTAATGGCAAGACAGGACACAGAACTGAGGGCAAAGTGTTATGGTAGGAGCAGATGCTCAGAAATGAGGTGCTGCCTCTTGAGATGTTTGGTTTGGGTAACTTTGAGTTTTGCCATACAACTGCATCTCTACTCACTGAAATATTCCCAGTAGTCATTCCCTATAGATTCAGATGTCTAAGGACAACTGTCATGGCTCTGAGAACACTAATTTTGCAAGCTCTTTATTCCTCTGAGGCTTCCCTCTGCCCAAGGTCAGCTCTGCAAGGGTGCAGCTGTGTAACCAGGGATCACACTGCTGGGAAGACAGCCAAGGTGTGAGAATGAGCTGGGAGACACCTCACTGGGAGCCCTGCCTTGGCTCGGAGCCACATTTATGTTCTCCTTGGCCAAGCCACATTGTGTGTCTACATCTGCCTGGTTTTATACCCTGCTAATCCCACCACGGACTTGCTGACGTGACCTCCCAGCTTCACCTCAGAACTGCAGCTTTGCTATGGGCTTGTTCAGGGGTGGGACTGAGGCCTAACCCAGTCAGCAGAGCTTCTTCTGCTTTCCTTCTCCAGGTGCCACAGGGCTGTGCCCATCAGTGAGGGCACAGCTCCTGCCATGAGGAGCAGCCAGCTTCTTCTGCTCCCTGGCACTGGGTCTCTCCTTTCCCTGTGGGTTAAGCATCCACACAGGCTGCTGTAATCCAAGTTCTAGGCCTCTCAGAAAACGCCTTTTTGTTTGTTTTCCTGGGAATTTCTCAGTGGAGTTTTCCTGGGAAACATGCTGTTGCAAATCAATAAGGAGCGGTGCCAGAGATTCCATCCCAATGGAAAGCACTTGAAGTTTCAGGGTAACATGTTGTCTAGCATTTGGGATATCTGTTGGAGGTTCTGATCTGCAGTAGAATTCAGTTCCTTTTGGCCCATCTGTCTTGAGTAAAAAACAGCAAATGGACTGATGAACATCACGGATCAGGCACAAAGCAAAGCCTCTTGGTGGAAGTTTATCCAACACAAACATGCCAGTGCAAAAATTCTACCAGGTGGTCCCCTCTTGGGAGGAGTGGGAGTGGCTTTTGTCAGCATTCTCTTGATAAGCAACTAAATTGTACCAGATTCCTTCCACTCTACCAAGGAAATAAACTTTACCCTTCCTTATTGCTCTTACAGCGCAGAGTTTCCTCGTTTCATGGGGCTATAAGCAAACAAGGAAATCTCTGTTAGAAGATGGGAATTCAGGTGAACTGCCTCTTCACATCCAGTAACACTGATAAAAATCTGCCTAAATGCTCCTCCAGTGGAGCCAGAATTCCTTTATCCTTTACTCTGGCTCCAGGCTCATTGCTGTGCCCCACACTCTGGTTACTGGCCTGGGCATCTCTCTCCAGAGTCCTTAGGGTGCAGGAGCATTTGGGATTCTTTAGCAACCTCCCACCTGCTTAGCGTAGAACTGTAAAAATAAAAAGTTGTTTTATGAACCATAGAAGTAACGAACTTTCCTCCAGCTTTCTATCCAACACCTTCTGCTGCAAGATCCTGGAGTCCCAGCACATTCCCTATAATACCATAGCAACAGTCAAGCCCCCTCACCTTCCCTAGACTCTGCTCTAGTCCTCCTGTGTCCTCTCTAAGGCTCTGTTCCCACTTCTCTCCTGCATTTCCAACAGACCTATTCCTTACCTCCCAGTGGTGCCTCCAATCAATTTCTGTACTTTCNGGCTGTTCTGATCTGTCTTTCCCTATTGGTCACTCTCCTTTTTTTTCTTTCTTTTTCATCCCAGAAAGCATGGCAAACTGACGCCGTTAGTGTAATTGAGGCCCCCACCAGGGAAAAAGCCTCTAAATGGGGCTGCTGGGAGAAGGATCCTGTATCTATGAAGGCATAAGTGATTTGGTACTCAAATACCTGTTCTACAGCACTTTGCTTTTCCTTCAGCTGGATCTGAGCCCCAAGGCAACTAGTCCCTCTTGTGTGTAATGGCAAGACAGGACACAGAACTGAGGGCAAAGTGTTATGGTAGGAGCAGATGCTCAGAAATGAGGTGCTGCCTCTTGAGATGTTTGGTTTGGGTAACTTTGAGTTTTGCCATACAACTGCATCTCTACTCACTGAAATATTCCCAGTAGTCATTCCCTATAGATTCAGATGTCTAAGGACAACTGTCATGGCTCTGAGAACACTAATTTTGCAAGCTCTTTATTCCTCTGAGGCTTCCCTCTGCCCAAGGTCAGCTCTGCAAGGGTGCAGCTGTGTAACCAGGGATCACACTGCTGGGAAGACAGCCAAGGTGTGAGAATGAGCTGGGAGACACCTCACTGGGAGCCCTGCCTTGGCTCGGAGCCACATTTATGTTCTCCTTGGCCAAGCCACATTGTGTGTCTACATCTGCCTGGTTTTATACCCTGCTAATCCCACCACGGACTTGCTGACGTGACCTCCCAGCTTCACCTCAGAACTGCAGCTTTGCTATGGGCTTGTTCAGGGGTGGGACTGAGGCCTAACCCAGTCAGCAGAGCTTCTTCTGCTTTCCTTCTCCAGGTGCCACAGGGCTGTGCCCATCAGTGAGGGCACAGCTCCTGCCATGAGGAGCAGCCAGCTTCTTCTGCTCCCTGGCACTGGGTCTCTCCTTTCCCTGTGGGTTAAGCATCCACACAGGCTGCTGTAATCCAAGTTCTAGGCCTCTCAGAAAACGCCTTTTTGTTTGTTTTCCTGGGAATTTCTCAGTGGAGTTTTCCTGGGAAACATGCTGTTGCAAATCAATAAGGAGCGGTGCCAGAGATTCCATCCCAATGGAAAGCACTTGAAGTTTCAGGGTAACATGTTGTCTAGCATTTGGGATATCTGTTGGAGGTTCTGATCTGCAGTAGAATTCAGTTCCTTTTGGCCCATCTGTCTTGAGTAAAAAACAGCAAATGGACTGATGAACATCACGGATCAGGCACAAAGCAAAGCCTCTTGGTGGAAGTTTATCCAACACAAACATGCCAGTGCAAAAATTCTACCAGGTGGTCCCCTCTTGGGAGGAGTGGGAGTGGCTTTTGTCAGCATTCTCTTGATAAGCAACTAAATTGTACCAGATTCCTTCCACTCTACCAAGGAAATAAACTTTACCCTTCCTTATTGCTCTTACAGCGCAGAGTTTCCTCGTTTCATGGGGCTATAAGCAAACAAGGAAATCTCTGTTAGAAGATGGGAATTCAGGTGAACTGCCTCTTCACATCCAGTAACACTGATAAAAATCTGCCTAAATGCTCCTCCAGTGGAGCCAGAATTCCTTTATCCTTTACTCTGGCTCCAGGCTCATTGCTGTGCCCCACACTCTGGTTACTGGCCTGGGCATCTCTCTCCAGAGTCCTTAGGGTGCAGGAGCATTTGGGATTCTTTAGCAACCTCCCACCTGCTTAGCGTAGAACTGTAAAAATAAAAAGTTGTTTTATGAACCATAGAAGTAACGAACTTTCCTCCAGCTTTCTATCCAACACCTTCTGCTGCAAGATCCTGGAGTCCCAGCACATTCCCTATAATACCATAGCAACAGTCAAGCCCCCTCACCTTCCCTAGACTCTGCTCTAGTCCTCCTGTATCCTCTCTAAGGCTCTGTTCCCACTTCTCTCCTGCATTTCCAACAGACCTATTCCTTACCTCCCAGTGGTGCCTCCAATCAATTTCTGTACTTTCCACCCCTTCCTAACACCATCACTCAACTCACATGACTCCTGGCTGGCTCTGTCTGGCTGCTGGCCTGACAACTGTCTTCACCATGTGGTTGGCAACCACTTCACTGTGTTTGACTACCTGGACAGCTTTTCCAGCTGCTAAGCAGCCAAATGAAACACATTTGTCCTGTAGGTGTTTGTTCTTTAGCCCAGCCCCCGAGAGGAAACATGTAGGTATTTATTAACTTTTGAGATTACACAAAATGGCAAAATGTGTGTGTGATGGAGCATCCCCCATTCCCCCTCGGGGTTCACCATGGTCTCAGAAATGCTCATTAGGCCTCAGCCTTGATGGACAGCCTCTGGGCTGAGCGCCTCATGAGCTTATCAGAAACACTGTCTGCTTCCAGGAACTTGTGCTGGCTAAGGAGCCCCTGGTTTTTAACAGCCTTGGGAACTTATTTATCTTACCTGAATAACCACCCAGGTGGAACATTTTTGGTTTTGAACTTTCAAACAAAGTTACCAACCCAAATTGTGGCCAGGGTGGAAAATTACCGTGACCAAAGCCAACTCTGTTGTGACTCTCTAAGCAGTGGTCCAAAGTGAGACCCCCTGGGCTGTCCTGGACCACAGCAGGCTGAGACCAGCACCTCCCTCTCTGAGCCACACAACTCCCAGGTTGGATATACTCAAGGGACCACAGCTGAATGACAATGACGGATCCTGGGCTGAGATCCCCACTCCTTGAGACTCAACCCTTCACCCACTGAGAAGGTGCAAAGGCATCTGGCATCAGCACTTCCCTGAGTTCAGGAAATTTTCACAGGTATGTACCTTGTATAGCCTCCTTTAGGTCTGCAGGTGTGTGTGAATATGCAAACACACTATGCACGTTGCTCTCTTAGATGCTTAAGCACTTTAGATTTGTAAGTACGTTAGGCCTGTAAGTGAGTTACTGTTGTGTCTGTAGTAAATTCCATATGAATAATTTGTTAAATTATTTAGATTAATCTATAGTCTAGGTGCTACTGAATTTCAGTGCTGTTAAACCTTTAGGTCTAAACTGTTGCTCAGGTCTGGGGCATAGTTTAGCAAGGGGATCTACTCTGAACCTTGTGACTCAACAAGAAGGTCTTCCTTAGTCCTTTTTATCCTTACTCTTTCCTATCCTCACCCCTTCCCCCACAAAGACTCCCCACCAGCCTCCATGCAGATAATTTTTGGATGAATTTCAGGTTTAGATTGATTGATTTTCAGTTCTAGTTTGCTTTTTCTCTGTGTGCTTTAACCATCTGGTAAGTAGGACAGTGAACCTTGCCAACAAACTTTGTTGAACTTTCACTTTTTTATTAAATCTGCTTTTGCCAGTACCTTTGGTGGTGATTTTTTAAGAGACCTTAAAACACTCATTCACCACACTGTCCTTCAGAGAAACTGTGACATCAGTCTAAAAAGTGTTAGAGAAGAAATTAAGAAACATCACAATACACAAAGCTAAAAATGCATTTTCTTCTCCCAATACACATGGGGTTTTCTCTTAAAAGTGCCATGGATATGTGGCCAGAGGACTTTTGTGGAAATGTTTTCTATTTTTCAACAGCAGAAAGAGTACTTCTTCTCCCAGAGGAAGGACAGCAAAGAAGAATTTGATTTAATAAAAAAATAGGTCTGGGTGCTGGACCTATGGGTCAGAAGGAAACTGTGATGTTCTCATTTATGACTGCAAATGAGAAAAAAAGATCAGATTCCCCCCCAAAAAATGCCTTTCATATGGAATTGTACCAAATACAAAGGTCTCTGTATAGCCAGAAGTCTGTGCTTTGCCTAGACATTTTCTATGCAAAAGAGTAATTGCCTTGATGAATCAATGGACTATCTATATCTAATCTATATCTATATCTATATCTATATCTATATCTATATCTATCTATATCTATCTATATCTATATCTATATCTATATCTATATCTATATCTATATCTATATATGTCTATGTATTTATTTTTATATACGGACTCTTTACAAGCTGGAATTCATAAATCCTTTCTGAATCTGCCTTTCTTTGGGTTTCATTGCTTCTAGTCATTCATGTGGTGCCTTCAAAGCTCCCATGGAGGGATCTGACCTCCATGGACATTTGGTGTGGTGGACATTTGGTGTGGTGGACATTTGGGGCAGAGGGGTGACCGGAAAGCAGCTGCATGACCAGAATGCTCTTTACCAGTAACCAGCATGATCCACAAACATGTTCTGACTGGGTCAAAAGGTCTCTTTTCACTGGAAAGGATATGCAAATCTATGAACTAAATATAAAAGCAATGCCCTGACGTACTTCAGTCAGTGTGTTATAAATGGGAATCAGAAGTGGTTGCACAGCCTGTATTCTTTCTCCTTGGAGTCTCTCACAGATAGCCAATCCCTTCTTCTCCACCTACACAAACATGGAAAACACTTTGGAGGACCTGCCCAAGGTACTGTACCTTAATCTCATAGATGACATCTGCTGTCAGAGCAAGGATTTTAAAGGCACACCTTCCTAGACAAGTTTATTTTCCCAACACCTACCTATGCAAGGCTTCCTCTCTCCTTTAAATAAAGTGCTAAGTAAATATGAGTACTGAGTGAAAGGACATGAGATCATGAGGAAGGGCAGTATACACTTAGACTATCTCCCCACTTTTGTGCCTGTCACAGGGACAAGATGAGAAGGGCTCCTGGAACTCTCTCCCTACACCCTCCCACCCTTTGCTCCAGGAGAAGAACACCATTTTTTTGAGTCACAGTTGAACACAACAACTTCTCCACCATGTTGGACTGTGTGCCACATCAATCAGACTTCAAAACAAAGGTCTTGGCCCTGAAAGCAATCCCAGCTGAGTTCTTCATGCGTGTGAGGTGTTCCCATGCCAAAGGCTGTGCACTACTGGAGCTTTAACACTTCAGGAGCTTCCACGCCTGCCCTGCCTAAGTCCTGCAGGTTCTGCTTGACTCCAGCACGAGGAAATACCCTCTTCCCTACATCTCCATGTGTTCTGATACTCTGTACAGTGTCTTTCATTCATCAGCATAACCATCTCACTCGTGGCAACTCCTGGATGATGACAACATTCTTCCATCTCCTTCTACTGGTGTCTGCTCTTGCACACATCATGTCTAGCCTGAGCATTGTCCCTTTGACACATCAGGACCATTCCTGGTGAACCCATCCTGTCCCATCTGTATATTTTCAGCTAGTATTTGTCCCATTCTTTTGGAGCTCTGGGTCTGTACACCTTCAACACAAAGGTCCCTCCTGACCGCTGGGTTTGTCTGTGTTGTTACTATTAATTCCATTAATTACTTTTATGAGCAGGTAATTGCAATAATAAGTGGGAATTCCACAGCACACTGCATTGTACGGAGTCTTCAAGCCCCATGTTATGTAGGATGCAGCTTTGTAGAGCTCTCCACACTCAAGCCTCTTGGGTGATGATCACTTCTTCTTGGTAGTGCATCACAAAAAAAGCATTTCCTTCATTGTCCATTGTCAGATGAAACGATGGGAAAGTAGGCCAGTGCCTGCACCCATCCATTTTAAACAGGGCCCAGCTAACCCAGAGGAAGCTGCTTGAAGTTTCAGAAAGGGATTGGGTGGGTTGTGCTTTGTGGGAAGGGACGCAGAAATCCCTGGAGGAATTACCGCATGTATTCTGCTAGGGAAATCCAACAATCGCATGAGCACAAAGGCTACCAGTAACAGGCGTTTTCCACTTCCTCCATTGGCTTTCACAGAAGCTCAACGAGTTCTCCATCGTTCTCCAGAAGTCCCTGCTTTGGCCTGGGCCTCTGCACTGGGATTTCCTATCAGCTACGAAGGCCCTTGGTTGCCTATTGTCAATAACTACTTTTAGCAGACGAAGCTTTATATAACCTCAGACAAAACATGTTGTTAAACCCACAGTCCACTGAGGCAGCCAGAGCCCTAATTTTATAATAAAAGAGCTTCAGTAAATCTAAAGGCTGAAAGAGTAGGTCTTTTATTAAGGATGTCAGGTAACTGTATCTCTATCTCAGCCAAATAATGAAGAAAAATGAAGGAAAGCAGCCAGCTGTGATACAAATATGTCAAGGATTAGTGAATCACATGGAGGTTTACATGTATGATTGATTGCTGGGATTATGAAAAATATGAACCTTTGATTTAAATTAAATTTTTAAGTTTCCCACATTTGCTTTGTCTGTGCCTTTCTTCCCTAGAAGATTAAATACCCATTTAGCTTTTTGGGCATTCTCAACTAGATGGTTAAATTACGCGTTACTGTAGTGATCATCCTGCTATGATGAAATTCATACAAGTGTGGTAACTAGCCTAAAAAAAATCCTCATTATAAACCCAAGTCACTTCAACCTAAAAGAAACCCATAAAGCTGAGCGATGGCAGTGTACAACTGAAGTACTCTGAATACCCAAATTGGTTGTTCTGTCACTGCAATGAATTCCTGGTGCTTCAGGAAAAAAGTCATCTTCAGAGACCTTGTTCATGAACACAAATAGTTTCAGTTGACCACTGGCTGCAGGGAGACAGTCCAGGGCATGATGCTCCTTTTGGTGTGAGACCATGCAGCCTTCAGCACTAGAGTCAGTTCTAAATATATTCCTCAAGTCAGACATATAATGAGACATTTCATTACTTCCTTCCTTCGCGGCACATTACAGCAACGTGAGTCAGGATTTGCTCTCCCCGGTATGAGCAGAGGTTAATTCTTTGCCACCTGCCAGGATCACCAGGACAAATGAAATATCCCTTTATTGTCCATGTGCACATTACAGCATTGCTAGCCATGACATTCCTTGATGACAGGACAAGCTTGTGATAAAGCAAAATACCTGCTATATCTTCCTTCTAGTGACCCATGCCATTAATGATTTATGTTGGATATAAGTAGTGAGATGCCCCAGATACAGAGGTTGCTGTTAAATAGAAGGAAATATGGATCACACTCATTAATCAAAAGTACATAAAGATGGGGTGTATTGCCCAGATTCCCTCTCTCTCTCTCTCTCTCTCTCCTCTGTTTCTAGAAAAAGCATATGTCAGTGAGCATGTGGGTGAGGTGTATTCAGCAGTGAAATGCCCAGATGTCCCTTCTTGCTTTTGCAGTATGAACTGGATCACACAGAGTAACTTAAAAGTGATTCTGAGTGGAGATACCAGGTTGCTAAAATAAATTCTTGCTGTGTGCAGAAAGAAGGGTGCTATTATCTATAGAATGTGGAGTCCTGGATACAATTTTCCATCTTAGGGTATCCTCAGAAAGATGGTCCAGACACACCCCAGCCAGAGTCTGAAACACAGAGGACAAGCTGTTCTCAGCTACTTGTACAGTCAAGAGGTAGAAGCTGATACCTCCCATCAGAGATAGCACCTGGACCAGAGATGCCATGGGCCATCTGATGGGTTGATGTTGGGCCATGGTGCTGCAGTCATCCTGCAAGAACATCAGAGATGGTGCAAAGACAGGAGAGACAACAGCAAGGAACACGTTGTCCACGGAAGCAGTGGAGGGATTTAAAAGATATGTAGATGTGGTGCTTAGGGACATGGTTTAGTGGGCTTGGCAGTGCAGCATTAATGGTTGGACTCCATGATCTTAGAGGCCTTTTCCAACCAAAACTCTTCTATGATTCTGTGATTCTAAGGAAGCCATTGCAGTGTCTTTCATTTATCAGCATAACCAGGACTGAGCTTTGGGGCACCATCTCCACCTTCCAGGAGTGCAGTCATTTGGCTAGTGTTCAAAAAACCCACTCTGGGAGCCCCAGCTGGAGGCAAAAGGACCTGCACAGCACAGTTTATTCCAGGAACAGTTGTTCTTCTGGATGCATGAGCACACCCAGATTTCTCCTGCACCTTGACAAGGAGCCCTTGTGGCACAGCTGCATTGCTGGGGTGTTGCTGAACACAAGCTCCATGTGGAATGGCTCTCCAATATCACAGAGTATCTCAGCACCTCTTGGCATGAAAGGCACTGTAGCTAAAAGTCTGAGGAGCACCCATAGGCTCCAGATCATTCAGTATAGTGACAACTGAGACTCTCAGAACAGTTTACCCTGTTTTTGTTTTAAAAAAAAAAAAGTAATTTCTTTTACTTCCACACCTCTGATGACCAAGAAAGTGTTCTGTTCGTCTTGAAATCACACTCCCCAGCAGCTCTGTTAGCACCCCCGCCCAAGTGTCCCTTACATCCACTTTCCCCCCAATGGCAGGAAATAGCTTAGAAAATATTTCCAGGTTCCTTCCTGGCCAGAGGTCACCTCCGTGTTTCAGAGCAGCAGGAATCACCATGTTCTCTGACACAACAGACGGAGGAGGAAGATCTGTCCTGCCCTTCCAGCTTTCAAGCTTGTGCTTTTTAGCTGCAACTCCACCCTGCGCTGGTGGAGAAGGGATCAGTTCCCACTGATCGCAGGAAAGGGAGGTCACGGGGTTTGCTTGATTAAATCACCACAAGCCAAAAGGTTCTTTGGCTCACTGAGAATTGCTCACGGGCTGTTTAATTTGTTCCGAAAAGAAAAGCAAAACAAAAAAAACAAACCCCAAGCCCAACAAGCAACAGCACACACGGAAAAGCAGGTGTGTCTCGAGATCCTGGGAAAACAAAGGGCAGAGGCTGAGGCAGGAGGTGACACTTGGATGGGAAGTTTCCATCCCAGGACAAGAGGACAAGTTTGGAAAAGACTTGGACAGGACCAGCACTTGTTGTCCTACAGGTACGGATGCTGTGTGTGAAATGCGGCATTGGTTTAACATTTGGGGTGGGTAAGGGTGCCTTGAAGGAATTTTTGGGGCCAAATTCTGACAGTGTGGTGCAAGCTTTGCATCACCAGTAAACCTGCTGCGGATTTCTGCCAGGGGAACTGCAATCGGCACGTGTTTCATTCTGTGGTGGTTAGTTGGCAGTTTTCTGAAGGATGCTTTTGGCTGTTCAGGGTATTAATTAAGCCATTCAAGCTTCTGACAAAGTGCTACTGCCTGTTTGCTTGGCTAGCGATTGCTAATAGAGGCTATGATTGCTTTAGTTTAAGCTCGGGGCTGCGGAGGTAAAGAGGGAAGTGCACGGAAATGCTGTGCTAATCCCCATCGCATTTATTACCTCCTAAGTCGTGCTGCAGAGTTTCGGAGAAAAAAGTCAACTGCAATAGCATTTCGAATTTTTTCCCCCTTTGTTTTGTACTTACAGTGGCTAGAATTTGCAATGCCGATGCAGGCACTGTATTTTTGTTAGCTGTATAGAACGGTGGGTTTGTTTAAGAGCAATCTCCCTTAGGTTTCACATTAGGTGAAACTTTCTGACAGGGGAGAGGGACTTGGGGCATCCATGGCCGCAGGCTGAGAAACTGCTGTATACTGTCTTTGAGCATCACATTTATCTTGTTTCCATTCTTTTCTGTCTGTGTTTTCAGCTGCTTAAATGAAAGCCAGTTTTATGGTGTTGTGTTGGAGTGCTGGAGTGCTGCTGCCAGTGCTAAGTGTCGGGGGGATACAGGGAGGCTTTCTGATGCTTTCACCTTCGTTGGTGTCTATACCCCCAGAAGTTCTGCTCCACTTCCAAATATCTCTGGTGCAGCAGCATCCACTTTGCTTAAACGATCATGATTCAGAAAAAAAGCAGAGCTGTGCTGTGACCCTGTACAACCTTGTTTCTCTCTCCCCATCACGGGAAAGCGATGCTCACCAACGTGCACAAGGAGATTTTGGATTTGGGGGAGAAAGGTGTTATTGCTTGAATGCTGTAACTCACACTTTCAGTGACAGTTTTAGGAGGCAATGAGCTTGTGAAAAGCGAGGGAATAGCAAGGCAGAGGATGTTGTGAATTTGAAAGCCTGAGGCTCCATTTCTCCTGCTTCTATCACTTGCTGTTGCATGAAGAAAGTGGTATTTCACAACCCATAGATTTTCCTCTCACACAGAAAATTTCTCGTCTATTTCTGTCACTTAAGCTGTCCAGTGATGTCTGGCAACATTGCAGAATAAAATTATATTTAAAGAAATTTAGGGGCAAATCTTTAGCACCTGGGTAGCAATGACACTTGACTGAACTCAGTGATGGGTCAGGCAGCTCAGCAGGAACCTGCTGTGACTGTTTAGCATCTGTCACTATTTAACTTCCTTAGATTTGTCTGAGTTTGCCTCCGGGATCCAGATATAAAAAACAAACAAAGAGAACATGCGTAGGCACTGGGAAGATATCTTTGTCCTGATCTTCTTGGTTATTTTAATTTTTTAACACCTCTTAGGCAGGCTTAATAAAGCAGTTCTCCAACATCTGAATTGGAGACGTGGGAAATTCCTCAAACTAGGCAGAGCTTCCTCTCATTGTTATAACACAAAAGACCAGTGCAGCCTTTACTAGAGTTCCTTTTTTTAACCCATTCATCTTGACCAAGAAACCTACCTGCTGCTGCCACTGCTCAGGGCTGTGATTCACCGTTTGCCAGAAGACAGCCAACAAGCAAGGAAGTGAATTGCATCATCCATGAAGATGTCATTATTTTGGGGTTCTATTGCACTTGAAACTGAAATGGTTTGCTGCTGGAATTTATCTCAGCCTTGTGCAAGAATCATGGCTTTTTAAGACCAAATGGGATGAATCTACAGTAAAACCCAACTCCTTGCAGAAAACCATTTCCAGTTTTCCTTGAAACAGTTTCTTAGGACCGTGATCTCTGAAAGGGGTTCAATTCTCATTCCTGAGCAGATCCACCACAACTGCATGATTATAGAGTTTATTTCTCAAATGATCCTGCATGTGGCTCAGCCTGCCTGGGAGCAGTTAGCACCCAAGGGTTAATCTGATGCAGCACCTGCCCTGCTGGTAAGGGAGCAGCAGCTCGTTCCCCTTATCTGTGCTGGGCAGCATCCTGAGAGGACTGAGCCAGCACTGGGTGAGGGCAGGAACTGTGGGGCTGTGATAGTGGCCCTGAACAGGTTGTATTAGGAATGTGGATGAGATGGAATGCACAAGGTGGGTATGCAGGAACAGGGAAAAGGCGAAAGAGATAGCAAAAGATTTGCAATGGCTTGTTTCTCTCCGATGGGCAAATGATCAGTTCCGCGTTTTTTTGGTTGGTGGTTTTTTTTCAGAGAAGATCAGCTCCTGCAGAGCAGATAATTCACTGTAGCAGGTTGTCTAGTAATTACACTGCTATATTTGCGTGTTATAATGCTGCACCAGTGGACTTTGTTAAGGATTTTTTGACTACATTTGCAGCCTATTCCAAGATCTTATCTGCTGTTGATCGTGCCCTGGAAGAGGTTTCACTCTGACAGCCATCCCATGACATGACATGACATGACATGACATGGATGTTGTAGCCTTAACCCACCACCTCTGCACACAGTTTATCCCTTTTCTACAAACTTCAGTTTATTCCTGTGGAGGCCTGCAATGAATTCTACCCCAAAGTGCTCCCCTCTCCATAATTCCCATCTGAGCAATCCAGACAAGATGGGTGTGCTGGGTCTGGCTGGGATCGAATTAACTTTCCTCCTACAATGTTGTGTTTTGGATTTGTGGCTGAAGCAGTGTTGATACCATACCAGTGCTTTGGCTATTGCTGAGCAGGGCTTGCAGAGCATCAAGGCTTTCTCTTTTTCTCCACTGTTCCTATAGTGAGTGGGATGAGAGTTGGGTGAGATTACAACAGGGAAATCTGATTTGAATTCACAAAAAGGATGTTTCAAACCGTATAACATCATGTTCAGCAACAAAAAAATAGTGGTGGAAGTCAAGGTTGTCTTCCAAACTGGCTATTGCTTGGACATTTTCTGGGTATACATCTGCTTGTGGGAGGTAGTGAAGGATTACCTTCACATCACTTTTTTTTTCTTTCTTTCCACTTTCTTTCCCTTAATAACCTTTATTTATCTCAATCCACTAGTTTCCACACTTTTTCTCATCCTATTCTCTCCTCCATCCCTCTGACAGATGGGCAGTAAGTGAGTGGCTGTGTGTGTGCTTAGCTTCAGACCAGGGTCAGCCCACAACAACAGGATATCTAGCCCACCCTTCAGACACCTTCCAATAGGCCACTTTTGAATAAACAGAAGTTTTTTTCCCAGCCCAGGAAAAAAACCTTTAAACTCCCTTGTGTCATCTGCATTGACTGATTTACACAAAGTAATACTTGTTTCAGGAAGACCTCAAAGGTCACCTAGTATCAACCACTCCTGGCACTGGATTCCTTCATTCTGGATGAAAAAGGAGCCACTTCTCATTTGCCTTCTAGGTACTTCCAGAAGTCTTGCTTTATGAGATCATTAGAGCAATCACTGACGGGTTTTTCCTGCCCCAGGGTCTCTCTAAGCACCCTGTGAAGCAGAGACAGCAAATATCATCCTTGTTTGGCAGCACAGAACTGAGGCACAGAGATTGTCAGGGTCTGCTTACAAGGTTGGCTACTGCCAACCCAGGGTCTGCTTAAACTCACCTCAACAGGAGGGAAAATGCTGAGGCAGCCAGGTTTGAGGGTGCTTGTGAGCAGCAGAGCTGTATGCATTCCCTATTTAAATCTTAATATGAAATATTAATTTCCAAATGCCTTCCCTCAAAACATAATAGAGCTGTGATCGAGTATGTGATTTACTGTCCTCGGAAATGCCTCAAAACGACAGAGCTTCCCCCAATTGTTCATGCACAGAGGAAAAGCTCTACTAGAGTTCCTGCTTTGGCTCAATCCTGTGAGCACAGGCTTGGCCCTCCATGACCATCAGGCTGAGTGTGTGAAAGTCATCTTCATTCCAAAGATGTCCCTACGTGCCTTATGACAGGCTATTCACAGTATGCCCCTTGCTCCTGAAATTGTTTTACTGTGCCTTCTTGAGAGAGAAATTCTTTAAATCTCTGCACAGTGTCCCCAAAAATTTGGGTTGGCTGATCCTACATCTGAGATCCCGGATGAGCCTGTGCATGCCTCAAGTGTCTCTGGCAATAAAACAGGACTGATGGTACTTCCTTCCTTCCTCTTGTTATCCATCCTGTTTCAAGTCTATGGCTTAAAAAGTTCAACAAGTGGTCAAAACCACTGTCTCTTACTGCAGTTAGGACGCACAACATGTTAAAA
This sequence comes from Aleadryas rufinucha, assembly GCA_013397815.1. NCBI lineage: Eukaryota > Metazoa > Chordata > Aves > Passeriformes > Aleadryas > Aleadryas rufinucha. Next base: position 74,593 of record VZTH01005978.1, read on the forward strand.
TCATAGAGTCACAGAATGCTTTGGGTTGGAAGGGACCTTAAACTCATCTCATTCCAACCCTTTCCGTGGGCAGGGACACTTCCATTAGACCAGGTTGCTCCAAGCCTCATCCAGCCTGGGTTTGGACACTTCCAGGGATGGGGCAGCCACACCTTCTCTGGGCAACCTGTGCCAGGGCCTCACCACCCTCACAGTAAATAATTTCCTCCTAATAATTAATCTAAACCTGCCCTCTGCTAGTTTAAAACCACCCCCCCTTGTCCTGTCACTCCAGCCCTTTTGTATGTCCTTTAGGTCCTGGAAGGAGATCTAAGGCCTGCCTGAAGCCTTGTCTTCTCCAGGCTGAACAGCCCCAGATCTGTCAGCTGGTCCTTACAGGGGAGATGTTCTGTGTTTATTGAAAATCTGCTTTAAAATCTGCCTGCTCTTTCCCTGAACACCTTGTTTCTGGACAGCCTTGCAATGATTGTTCCAGCACTGTTCCAGCATCACAGTACCAAACTTGGCAAGTGCTTAATCCATCTGACAGCAGTTAATGGAAGCTTCCCTTGTCCCTACTGTAAGTAGAGGTGCTTTTGGGGGTGTTGAAGAAAAGGAGGTTCCTACTAAAGTAAGGCCTAGATTGCCTGTAGAGTCAGCAGAGAGAAACACACAGGCCTCAGAAAACTTCTTGTGGGAGAGGCCACCAAAGTCCAGCACCAACCTCATCCCACTGAGCTGGGGGATGGGAGAGCTGGAGGGGAGCTGGAGAACCTTCCTGGTCTTGAAATGTGCATTTTATTTTAGGCCGTGCTAGAATTAGGAGAAACAGTGTCACAGCAACGGGGCAGGGTGAGTTAACCCTGAGGCCATCAGTCAGGGTACAGCTCACCTCCACGGGCCTGAACTCTCCTTTCCTCCCTAAACAAGGCAGCCCAGCTTGTGCTGCTGACTGGGAACAGCCCACACTGTCCTTTGAAGGATTTCTGTGAGTCTTGGCATTAGCATTGGCTGAGACAGGGAACATGGTAACTATGGACTAGGACTTCTAAAACAAGGCAGAAAGAGACCTCAGCAGTTCACCTACTCAGGCCCTACATCTCGTGGCAGGTGTTTGTTTAAGCTCTCCAAAGGCGCTCTGTGGCTGGAGAAATGCCATTCCTTGGTGCTGTATCTAATGAGAAAACCTGCCATCATGCATGACTTGTCTTTGCATTGCTGTGTTTTTATGCCGTGTGAACCCAACGAGCACCACAGGGGTGCACAAGTCTGGACCATCCCCGGTCTCAGTCTGAAGTGTGATGTAATTTTGAATGAGGATAAGCATGTCTGAAGTCTAATATTCCTTAAAATCTTCTGAACATTAGTAAAACAAACTAGTCCCATCTGTGGCTTGATCTCACGCCTAATGCCAATGATGTAGATATAAGAGTTCTGATAATTTTGAAAATATTATAGACAGGTGTAGCCTTCCAAGAAGTTAAATAGTAGCACTGTTTAGCCTTTCTGAGTTCTCCTGTGCTCTGGAAGACAGATCAGTACAAAAATAGTAAGGCTGGAAATGAAATCAGTGGAACAAAATAGAAACTTTTTTTTTTTCTCTCAGGTTTATCATTAGAGAAGGGAATTAAGAGATATGGACAACAGAGACCTGCCTTCACTGGTTTGAGGGATTTCCCTCCATTTATATGATTCTTTGTGCAAAAGGTGGATGCTATTTTGTACTTCCACCTTTTTGTTGCTAGGTGTGACAAGCCTGGCCCTCAGACAGGAAACTCCCTCTGTCCAGAGCGGGATTATGCAAACTCCGAAGGCTGACACCTACACAACTTACAGGAGTTTCCTACACAGCCAGCTGTGCTTGCAGTAATAACAGGAAAAAAATCAAGAGGTTAATAAAATGAAATGAGCAGGAAGCATGCAGTCATCAGACTTTCGAGTACTTCAGTCTATAGAAGTAACTCATGTCTGGCCTGACACAGGGACCCAATCCAAAACTCATTGCAGCCCATGGAAATTCCACTGCAATGGATATTGTTAGACCTCACTCTTCACTACGTTGATATGGGAGTACCTGGCAAGTTCCTCCTTCCCGGTACTCCCACAGTGCTGAGCTTCAAACATCTTGTTGTGCTTCTTCTTGCTGTGAATTAGGCCTGCACCCCACTGCAGATGTTCCAAAAAGCACAAGGAGAAGAAGGGAAAGCTCATGGCTACATCCCTTCTCGCATCCCAGTCTTCAGAGATGAGCTGGTGCGTGCTTTTCCACGGTCTTTCCAAACATGTGGCACTCAGCTGCATACAAAGAGCTGAAATAGGGGAGTGGAATTTATTGTTTAGCACTTTTTTTTCTTTTTTCTTTATTCATTCTCCACAAAACTCCAACATGGAGGTCAAGCAGGAGGCCTTAGCTGGAGTAGAGAAAAACCTGAGTGGAACTGAGAAAGAACTTCCAGGAAGAAGACAAGAATTGGACAGGGATTCCTTTTTCCAGTACAGCGCTGACTTAAATGCCATTTCACTTTGGTTTCAGGTATCATGGTTTTCAGCCTGGCATATTAACGTGCCATGTGGCACGGGGAACATTCATCCCTTCACTTGGGAGTGCCATGACATCTGTTTGCACAAAACTAACAACAATAAGAATTACTCCTCTATTCCCCCAGGAAACAAAACCTCTGCTCATGTCTGAGAGACCCCTGAGCATCCCATCAAACTCAGCCCCCTGCACCATGCTGGCTCCACAGAGCTGGAATAATACAGTTCCACAAACATCATAGAGAAAGCATGCCACAGCCTGTTTATTGCCTGTTTGAATCCTTATCACCAAGCAGTTCAGTTTTGTGTCCTTGATTAATTTCTGTTTATTTTATTTTTGTTCTCATTCAGATGTGTTATCTAAGGTCAGTGCAACTTCCCCTGTCCCCCCTTTCCCTTTCAGCCAACTCTCCCATGAAATATTGTTGTGCCTGGGTGTGTGTTTCTTAAAGTCATTGTGTGTTTTCTGTCTGAAACAAACATTGTCTGATCATCCAACTTATTACGCACTACCCAAAGGTCATGCTTTATGCAGAGAAAGGAAAGCTCTTCTGTTGTGGCTGAGGAATAACAAACTGGACAGGCACTGAAAACAAGGCTTTAGCCCCAGAGTTCAAGACTCTGGAAAAATGTTCCATAGCTGTTTGCAAATGGTAACCAAGGTTCAGCTGCTACAGGGTACTGGGCAGCCATGGAGCCAAACTGTCCTGTGCCAGCTGCAGATCTCTCCCTTCACACCTTCTAACCTGTAGCAGCTCCTGGTTGCTCTCTCCAGGCATCCTTCACCTCCACAGATCTCACAGCACCATAGGCCTTTCATCCAAAATACCTGAATGGAGGCAGAGTTGCTTAGACCACAGGAAAATGTTGGCATGGGGGTAACTGAGCTTAACTAAGTTTAAAAAAAAATACAGCCAAATTGGAAAGATGTAGAACAAGTACCAAAGAGGCAGGAGCACTGCTGTGCTAAAATGGCACAGGACTCTTCAGCCTCGACAACTGATGGGGAATGTAAAAGTGATGTACGTGGTACGAGGCCACGTAAAAAATTTGTCCTATCTAGGTTGACAATTAAGGATCAAACTTGGCCCTCATGAGTGGTAGATTCAAAGCAAGCAAAGGAATTTAGACTTCTTTGTTCCTGCAAATTATGGATTCTGGACACTCTCGTAGGTTTTCTTATAATTTACTTCATTTGTGTCAGCTTAATAGGCCATTATGGCTGTTAAACACCAATGACCTGCCTTTGCCTCCAGAGATCCCTGTGGCGCTGATAGCCAGAAGTGGAAAGAACATTCTGAAGATGTGCTGCTGCAAACTTACTCCATTTTTGTAAAACCCTTCCCAAGGGCCTCTGCTATAGCTCTTGTTGGATAAGAACCAACTGGGCTGGAGAATCCTTGGATCCAGCCAAGGGCAAATCTCTCCATGGCATTAAGCAACCAGAGCCCGTTAGAAAGGATGGAGAATGGTCTCTCAGTGTGAACAAAGGAGTAAAAGCACAGAATTCAAGGCTTTTACAAAGAGGTTTAAAGCAGAATATGGCTGTCTGACTACACAGGGAGCTCTTGGCCTCAGTGACCCAGGATGTGTCTTACAGCCTGAGGAGAGGGCCAAGAGCTGAGGCTGTGGACCAATACTCACCTCACAAAGAACTGCTGGCTGAAGGTGTGTTGCACCTGCAAGGTTGTTTTTTTCTTCTTGCTGCTGATGCCAAAGGTGTATTCATCTCCATTTCGGCACAAGAGGGGCCACTTTCCCAGACACAGCATGTAGAAAGGTTTCAGCCAATAGGAATAAATTGCCTTTATGTGGGATGGCTGCATGGGGAAGGACAACTCTGCGTCTTCTAAAACAGAAATACTTGTTTCAACTTCTTCATTTATAACCCCTTACCAAAGAAGCCACTTAAGGGTGGTTGTATCTTTAGGTCCCCTTATCAGTTACTTTTAGACATTGACAAGATCCCCCTGTGCCTTTTCTTTTCCAGTCTCAGCAGCTCTCTCAGCCTCTCCTGGTATAACAGATACTCCAGCTCCTTAATCATCTTCAAGGCCCTTTGCTGCACTCACTCCACTGTGACTCTCATACTGTACTGGGGAGCTTAGGAGCTGGACACTGTGCTTAAGATGCATCCAGAACCGGGAATTCTTCTTTTTCTTAAGTCTTAACATCAAATGAGAAATATTGTCACAAAGATTCTAGAAAGAAGACATGTCTAGCAGGATAAGAAAGGCTTCCAAATGTGTCTGCCTGTAAGAGACAGAGTTGGTGAGTCAGACAGAAGGATTAGGTGGAATAGGCCAGGTCCCCCTGGATGAACTGAGGTTGCCTGAGCTAAGGAACCCAAGTAAGGAGCCACAGGTCAGAGAGAATGTCTATAGAGGCAGCCTGGCAACCAGAAATGAGCTACTAAGCCCTGCTGCAAGGGATTCTATGGAATGCCAAGAGCGTGTTATTTCTGGCTCTGGTAGAACCCAGGTGTCTGTATCAGGCTACACTGACAAGGCCATAGAAGCCATGAGCTATCACAGAATCACAGAATATGCTGAGTTGGAAGAGACCCACAAGGATCATTGAGTCCAGCTCCTGGCCCTGCACAGGATCATCCCCCCAAACTCTGTGGGCATCACCTCCCTGCCAAAGATGCCCTTCCTGTCCTAACACAGTGATGTGGCTGTAAGTGCAGGTGTACTGTCACCCAGCCCCAGGGGAGAGGCTGGCCAGAGGTCCAGCTTTGGTGTGGTGCCTTCCCAGAGGGGTCAGCTGTACAGCTGGCCAGCAACCAGGACGGTGTCCATGCCTCTCCAAATGTGCTGGACTGTTTCTCACCTTGCTCTGTCCCTGAGTTAATGCTTAGCCAGTAACTGTGGCAGCTGATGCTTATTCATGCAAGAATACCCTCACTGATCTGGCAGATTGCTGTTCCCCAGAGACAAGCAGTAACTCCAACTCCAACTGTGAACTGTGCAAGGAGGGCTAGGAAAACATTGCAGGGCTGGCTGGCACTGTCCAGAATGTGTTAGAAATGCTCACAGAAACTTCTTTCGGCTGCTCTCAGAGCATTAGGAATGCCTGGGGAATGTGATAATTTGGACATTTAGCTGGGCAGTGTTTTCTGTGCTCTCAGTCATCTGCTATTTCAGCTACTGTTCCCTGCAAACATGAGTCCTACAGAGCTGTTCTCTCCTTGCAGGAAGTCCTGTGTGGTCATGGTATGATTTGAGCCTGATCCTCAGATAGCTGGGGCTAAATTATTTTCATTTTCCATGTAGATTATTTGGGTATGTAAAAAGGTCATCAACAATTCACGGGAATGCTGACAGAGTAGAGGAATCTAAAGTCATAATCGTGGGTCAAAAGGAAAGATAAATACTGCATGAACAAAGAGGGAAAATGTGAGCTGATGTAGAAAAAGGTGTGAACCAGAGCCTTCCTCTGAAAATGTTTGGGGGAAACCCTTGATAGGGCTGTATATACAGTTTACCTCCTCTGTGCTTAAACCAGTGAGAATATTGTGCTGCAAAGGTCCAGAAAGGAATTCCTAAACTGTCTAAGGTAGAATCACAGACTGGAAAAGAACTCTAAGATCATCAAGTCCAACCACTAACCCAACACTGCCAATCCACCACTAAAACATGTCCCTCAAGTCCACATGTACACATCTTTTAAATACCTCCAGGGATGGTGATTCCAGCACTGCCCTGGGCAGCCTCTTCCAGTGCTTGATCACCCCTTCCTTGAAGAAATTTTTCTAAATATGCAATCTAAATATCCCCTGGAGCAATTTGAGGCAATTTCCTCTTGTCCTGTTGTTTGTTCCCTGGGAGAAGAGCCAGACCCCCACCTGGCTGCCCCCTCCTGTCAGGGAGTTGTAGAGGATGAGAAGGTCCCCCCTGAGCCTCCTTTTCTCCAGACTGAGCCCCCCCAGCTCCCTCAGCTGCTCCTCATCAGACTTGTGCTCCAGACCCTTCCCCATCTCTGTTGTCCTTCTCTGGACATGCTCCAGCACCTCAGTGTCCTTCCTGTCATGAGGGACCCCAAACCGATCACAAGATTTTTGATGTCTCACCAGTGCCAGGCACAGGAGGACAGTCACTGCCCCGGGCAGTCCAAACACAGCTCTGAGAACACAGGTCCCTGCCCTTGCACTTCTCCTCTGAATCTCTCTGAATTCATCAATTGCACAAATTGAAGAAGTGTAGAGATACACAGGTAATTGTAAGAGATCACCACACAATCTGTCACTCCATTGCCACAAACTCACACAGAGGCAGAATCAAAAGCTCTCATCCATGTCAGCAATTTATAGCCTGTTCTTAAAAACCTCCACTGAAGGGAACTTTGCAGCCACCCTGGGTAGACTAATTTAGTGCTTCTAAATGTTGCAATTACATATTTTCTATAATCACCACCATATTAATCTTCGCTTCAGATTGTGTGACTTCACAACATCCTTCAGCCAGCTGTCACTGTGAACATCCATTACAGTCCTTTTTCAAGGGACAAACTGTTACTGTGTCCGTACCCGAGTCTTGTCCTATCTAATCTGAAAAACCTTCAGCCTGTTGACAAGATTATTGCTCTTGTCATGGAGGTTATACAATGCTCTTGTCTTAGCATTCCCATGGCTCTCCTTTGGATGCTCTCCAATACAGCAACATCCGGACGCAGAGCTACAGCCAAAACATCAACAGCATCACACAGTGCACTTTTGTTACCTCCCAGGTCTTCAATTAAAAATATTAGTTAAAAAAAATAATAATGATATTTCAGCATTGTTACAGTGAGTGAGTTTAGGTGGCCATTTCTTAGGATTCCCTCCAGAGTTTTTTTCTGCAAGACTGAGGTGGGCAAAACTCTCTAAAGTCATGTGATAGAGATAATAAATGAATCCCCAGGCATTGTTAGATTTACCCCAAAAACTTTTAGCTTAAAGTAATCTACATATTAGCTCAAATAAGCTTGGGATTCACCCTGTCCTCACACGTTAAAAACACAACTTTAGGCGTCTGAACACGCCAAATTCAGATTCAACATTAAGAATAGCAGATGGCGTAAGAATCTGCAGTGTTGCATCCAGTTTCTGAGAGGTTCTGGCATCTTTTTCTGCATTTGGATACGATTGACAGTGGGGTTTGATTACACAAATTGCCGAGATTAATTTGTAGACATGAGACTGAAGTGTGAACTTCCAGGACTGGAATGAGGATGGGTGAGTCAAGAGACCTCCAACAGCTTCATTTCTAAGATGTTTCCACATTTGCTTTCACTTTGAACAGTATCTCCCAGGGTGCAGCTATGTGGGAACCTTACCCTGGTCTGTCTTTCGTGACAGACGAAATGTGTTCACCGCACATTTCCAGTGAATTACAGGATCCACGTAGCTCGGCCTTGTTTTGGATGAGCGCTCCTGGTTCAGAGCAGGTGTCCTCTAACACACCTCTTGCTTGCTTTCCTGAGCCTGTGAAGGCTAACTGCAGACTCAAATGTTTAAATAAAAAATGTTATGGGGTTGAAACTTGAAATCTTTAGAATCCAGGAAGTTCACAGTTTCTGGTGACATGACAGTACCTGATGAATGAGTACAGGAAAAAACATCAAGATGATCAGGACATCGCTTGTGCTCACATACCAAGTTGATTACATACCTAATGCTCTGACATTGTATAATTTTCACATTCTCCTGCAAAGTAAACCAAGATTTCTCATACCTTTAGGCTGCAGTTTGATGATAAACCTTGAGCAGAAACCCTCTTTCAAGAAAGCTTTGCTGACATTCTTTCCCATTCTCACACCCCAGGGTGCTCTTTTTTAACATTTTCAAAAAACACGACAACAAAAACCCCCCCCAAAAAACAAAGAAAAAAAGAGGGAGTTTGAGGGAAAAGGGCTAAACACAGACCAGTTTTCCAGTCAAGGGCTGGCAATGTGGAAAAATGTAGCTTCACCACAGGTAACTCAGCCTAAGGCAGTTCTGCGTCCTCTTCAGCTCAGCCTCTGCACTGGCACTACTGTTCATCCAAACCTGCAGGCAGTCAGCCAAGGGAGCAACTTTGGGAGAAAATGATCGGCTTTTTCTGTAGGGATAGACCATGGACTTGTGTTGGACAGCTTGCCAGGGCAGAAAGGAGAAGGTCCTCCTTGTCCTTATGCTCCTGCCCTGTCTCCCCTGTTCCTTCTCCCTTCCCTGCCTGGAGCCACTTACCTGCTCCTCTTCTTGCTCTGGCCCTGGCACCCACTGGGACCTTCTCTAAGCTGATCACACTCGCTCTGATGAAAGCAAGCTGAACACCTTATTGCTGCTTTAGTTTTCTGCAGGGACAGGGAGTTAAATTGACCAGAAGGCACCAGCACAAAGCCAACAATAAAACCAGTCTGCAGGGAGAGAGGTGGTGACATTAAGTGCTGTAGATCTTAGTCCTCTGCTCAGTCTTCTGCTTGTTCAGATTCCTGAACCAGCTTGGGTGGGCAATAAATCAGACCAATGCCACCATAACAGTGTAGACAAAGGCATGCTGTAAGGGCAACGAGGGCATCAGTCATGCCAATCTAATCAGCCTAAAACTGCTGCAAAAGGCTGAGGTCTGACTCACCACGTTCAGGGAGCAGCAGGCGACCAGGTTTGAAGAGAAGGGAACAGACCTGTCTCCTGAATTAATCAGTGTTTAAAAAGTAACCCCCCACAACATGAACTTAATCCCAGGAATTTCCACAGAGCTCAGTGAGTCACTGCCTCACACTCTGCTGTGGAAACAAATTCTATTGATAAACCAACTGTTATCAAACACTGTAGGGACAAGGGCTCCACTGCTACCTGGACAGATGTCCCCTGTTTATCCAGTGTGTTCTTGGCTCCAGATTTTGTTCAAGGTAAAAACATACATAACACATCAGAATTTCCCCTGGTTTCTGGGAATTCCAGTAGCTGTCAGAGCCACAGGTCTGCATCTCTGTGCAGCTTCTCCAAGGGCATTTATGCGTCTCCATGGAGCCTTCCAGGCCCAGCCCACAGAGAGCGTACTACTGGCTCAGGTAGGAAAATTTTGGGGGTTTCCTCCCTTATAGTTTGAGTCAAAGCCCACAGACATTTTGCCATAGCTACAAAACATGATTTTGCTGCTTTCAGTCCTCAACACCCTCTTTTGTTAGAGCAAAGAAGGTGAGTAACAGCAGCGGAACAAGTTAGTCCACTAATCTGCAGATAAGACATTGAGGGACTCAGATCAGTGCAGGGGGAAATAATGAGTACAACCTGATGAATGGTATCAGGAAATATCTCCTCTTAAAATGCCTTGTGGGTTTTCTGCAGTGGTATATCTGCTCAGCCTCACACTCGAAATTTGAGTGCAGGCTCTAGAGGCAACTTCTTTTCTGGGCAGTAATAACTTGTTCAACTAATTATAAAAGTTCCTGTGGTTTAATTTCTCTTTGAGAGAGCAGCCTGGGCCATGGTAGAAAGCAGATGATATTTAAGATGAATCCAATTAGAAGATCTCTTTGAACCACCTGAGAAGGTAAATCATATTATATCTCTAGGTGTTGTCTTTATTTTCTAAAACACGTGTGATGATGACTATTGTGCTGGGTGGATTTGCAAGAGAAGGTGTAATTATTCTGCAACATTCATGAAAAAGAGAAGCTTAGAGAAAAACTTAAAAGAAGCTCATGTATCTCACCTGTGTCCTGGGTTAAAATGAGACCTTGCTATTTACCTCTAGGAATCCTCTGCATTTTAGAATTAACTTTGAACAATATTTTCCAGCCTGAATACTGTGGGGAGCCAGCGTTTGATAGCAAATCTGGACTTCTTTAGCTCTCTGGGGCTTTATAAGTTGAAGACACTTATTGCTTCCCAGGAGACAGTTTGTATGAGAAATGAGGAATGTGTCTATACATGTGCTTTGCCACTGAAGGCAGACAAACTCTTGAGAATTTGCTTGCTAAAAAGTTTTCAGCAATGCTTTATTCATTGGGAAATTAAATGAACGAGGGGAACAGCCACATTCCTTGAGAAGAACATTTAATACATTTAATACTTTTCCCTGGTTGCAATTTGTTGGTTTTCTGGCTTTCTAGATACTGGCTTGGGATGTTTTGGAGCTTTAAATAGCTACCAAAGCCTGAGTAGCAGCCCAGCTCTCACTGACATGAGTTGTCCTCTATATGGTGTCTTACCTGTACAATTAACAGGGTGTTTGCTGCCAGCTGTCACACAAAAGATGTGTTTAAAAAGAGAGGCTGACCCACAACATTTGAATATGAAGGCAAGCTTGAGAGCAGGGCAAAAGATAAATGCAAAACTGTGGCAGATGTTGTTTACCTTCATCATAAATTTTGTTTAATGACGTTTTTTCCTTTCTATTATCTGTTTCATCAACCTGTTACCAAAGTAATACAAACTCTTTGTGTAGATTAAGGTTTTTTTACCATATGCTGTGAGAATATGCTGACTATACAAAGCTACCAGAAACCTTTGTTTTGCTAGTGCTTCAATTATTAAGTCAGGTCACTATCTCAGGGACTTGTGTCACAGCTTATAATATTTCCCTCTTGATCCACTTTTATCAGTCATGATCTTGGGATCAGCCAGATCCATGGAAGTCTTGAGTTTGTTACAAGTGGATGATGTCTTCAAAACAGTAAAATAGTATCTTTTGTAGAGTTCTGGATATAGTGACAGACATGCCCAGGAAACTGAAAAAATTTCCCCACATTTTTTTCCCCCCAATTCTGTTAGCCATTCATTGATTGGGTAAAAAAATAGCCTGTAACACTCTTTTATTTGAAGAGATTTTGGAGTGGGGTGGGAAGATACTCTGAATCACTGTGATGTCCTCCTTTCTGGTTATTCCTATATAGGGGTATAAGAGCAGCTATACCATATTAGCTCAGATGTCTAGAGAAAAGAGTTTTCTCTCTCTTTTTTCCCCCTTTCTTTGTTTGTTTTGTTTTACTTGTGTTTTGTTTTTGTTTTGTTTATGTTGGGTTGGAATGGGGTTTTTTTGGTTTTGGTTTTGGTTTTTTCCCTCCATCGCTATCCTAAAATATCTGATAATTAATTTTCCTTCTTTAATTGCATCTCAGAATTCAGTTGACATTTTCTTCAGACCCCATTTCTGAGTGGTAATAGTCAATTCAGAGTCCATCACAGAATGTATAATGTCATGATAATTTCTTTTTACCTTACACTTATCAGCGCTGAATTTCATCATCAAGTCACTCAGTCTCCTATGACCCCAGTGCAGATCTTCACAGACAGACTTCGCTTTTGTTAGACTCAGTCATGTAAAGTTTTCCACAGTGTTGCATCACTGATCACTGCCTTTTCAACATCACTTGAGAGCAGAGGGTAAGGTACAGGCTTACACCTCGTTCCTGCAGAGCTCTGGTGATGGAATCTCTGTATTGGAAAAAAAAAATGATCTATTCCTGCTTTTGCCTCCTATCTTTTATCTAGGTCAGTATCCAGGTGAAGTCCCACTCCAGATGGATCTCTGTAAGAACCACATTTGGTGAGAAAAGTCACAAATCCCTGCTGGGCACCCACCCTGGTGACACCAAGTACATGTTTGGCTATAAACACATTGCCATCCTCTTCCAATTCACGAGGTGAGACCACAGATCATGTTCATATTGTCATTTTCTGTCATGGGCTCCTCTGAGCAGGAAAGGGCCAGCAAAGCCCCTGCCTGCCTGGGAGCACCAACTCTGATAAATGATGGTTGCAATAGTCAGCCACTGATCTCAGGAGGTGCTGATTTTTCTGTTTTCCCCTAGTGACTCACTGCCTTGCAAAACTTGAGTTTGGATGAGCAGCCTTTTCAATGCAGAAAGATTGTAATTTGACAAGAGTTCATGATTTTAATCAGGCTGATGTCATCCACTCAGGCGCTGTTCAGTGCTATGCTTAGAGTCTTTCCTCAGTGCTGAAAATGATTTTCACAATCTTCTTGGGTTCTGCCTTTTTCTGTAGCTCTCTACTAGTTGTTAATTCTGGATCTAGGAAAGTGCTTTGTTAGGAATAACCAGAAGGTGCATATTCATAGCAAAATATATATCTTTTCTGTATTCTTCACCTCCCTTTCTCTATTCCCTTTGGTTGCATAAATGTGTTATAAGGGCCTGTGAATGTTTTACCTCTCCCTTTATGTTTCATCATCCAATCTACTGTGTGACTAAATTAGCTCAGGTATTAATGAGGTTGAAAATGTTATTGGGGTGTGTGTGTCTGTGTGATTTCAGGCACCACGTTATATTCTTGTGTGACATTGTTCTAAGATTCTAGTTTATTCATTTGGTAACTTCAGTGCAATTAATGGAGAAGTGCTCTAAAACCTCAAGATAACACAGATTATTTCCAGGACATACCACTCTTCATTGTGTCCTTTGCTAGCCAAGGGGTAACAAACACACAGAAATCTGTAGCTGAGCCCATGGTGATGCTACAACCCTCTCCAGAGTGGGATACAGCTGCTAGCAGAGCTCTCCCTGCTGCAGCAGGACAGGCCCTCACTGGCAGCAACATTCCTGACTGTTCCCTCATCTCCTGGCCTTGCATTTCCCAAGTGCCACTGAGAGGGATATTTGAAGATCCAAAGTCAACTTTTCTCATGGCAGATTTCCAGGACTTCCTTTGTGCCTGTTAGGAATCTGCTTAGGACTCTGCTTTCTCCAAGCAATTTCTTTCTCCTATTTTGAGTAGGCATAGCTGATGTGAGGAAAAAGGAGAGATGGGGGAAACAGTCTGATGGTAGTGCAGAGGAATAGTTACAGGCCTCGTTCTAAGGCCTGTCTTGCACAGACTGAACAGGCAGAGTTGCTGAAGGAAGCAGAACACACTGTTTTTGTGGAGTGGGCTGGTATTTCCTACTGTGTGAGTCAGATGAAAATTCCCTGGTCCTTTTGCTTCATTGTCTTTTCAGGCTGCACAGCAAAGTCACCGGGCAAAATGCCGTCCCCAACCCATACAGGTCTCCACTGCCTGTTCCTGCTGGTCTCAGCCTGCTGCCAGACACCACAGGGCTCAAACTTCTATCCATTCTCATATGTAGTGAGTATCCTTCCCCAGCCCCACTGGTTTTCATTGAGTCTCTGCTCGTAGCACTCTGTTGCTCTCCTTTACATCCACAAAACCTTGGAAGAAGTCAGAATAAGACCGGGGGGAATCTGAACCCAGAGTGTGTAAAAGAAATGGAGAAATCCAGGAACTGGGCTCTTCTTCTTTCCCAGTCTTAAAGCCTCTCCAGAAGGCACTGACCAAAACACATCTGGTTTCTCACCTGTGTTGGTCTGCAAGGGATTTCAGTTGCTGTCTCTGGAGCTAAGTCTACAGAACAGTTTTGTGGGCACTGCTCCTGGATGGAATTCAGAGAGGAACCAAGTATATCGGGAAGTGACATGTTTGCAAGTAGGTGACAGGACTGTCTCAACAGTAGGACAAGTGCACATGACCAAAACACCACTCCTGAGTGATTTGTGTTTAGATGTTGCCCATGAACTGAGATTTTATTTCGGTTTCTGACTTTTTCAATAATCCTCAGAGATCCCTTTTGTTTCACCAATAGTGCGAATTATGGAAAACCATTTTGTGCTTCATCCTGCACATGGGTTTGTTGTTTCTGCGCAAATAGTCCCTAACAAAAAAGACAAAAGAGGAACAGAGAAACCAAGGGTCTGAGCAAATGGAAGTAAATATAATCTGGTAGAGAAAACTAGTCTACGTATCTATCACTCTCAGTCATCACAATTATTATTAGACCAGAAAATACTTCTTTTGTCTTCCCAATTGTGAGCAAATGGAGAACCTCCTTCTTTGAGAAAGTTGAAAAAAAGGAAAGGAAATGTGAAGAAGAAGGTGGGACCTCCTTAAGCTCTTTCTACCATTATCCCCTGTCTTGGCAAACCAAAATATGTCTGGTTGCAGCAGCCTCACCTGCATTTCAGCAGGTGTCTAACAGTGGCCAAATATCTTGTTTAGTTTTTTTTTTTTTAAGCTGTCTCCATCTCAGCACTTAGGAGTTTTCATGAAAAAAGCAACACCTCTTTTTTTAGCACCATTGATCTGTGGAGCAGCCTGCAGATGAGTCATTGCTTAATGGTGTGAAATATGTGAAGTATTTAGCAACCTAGCAAAACCCTGCCGTTGTTTGGGAGAATAATTGAAAGAGGAAATCACTGAGTCCAAACCTGGAGGAAGATGTGGGTCACAGTGCACTTTCTGTAGGTCTTGCAGCCAACCTCTAACACCAAGGTAACATCCCAGCAGCAAAAAGTGCCAGCACGCCTTGGGATCCTCCCCCCAGCACAGCTGCGATACGAAACCCAGCTCTAATCACACACCAGATGGTTCCTTTATGTAAAGAGATGACTTAAGAGTTGCCAAGCTATTCACCCTTTCTGTAAATAAAGGTTTCAGTAGGGACCAAGAAACTGGCAAAGCTGCAAATTTCCTGCCTGCGTCTTTGCTTGTTCTTTAGCCTTTCTTGCTAAAGGCGGTGCCAATGTATTTTTAGGGCACCTAAAAATTAAAAAAAGATAAGATGGTCTGAATCTCACTTGGTTGCAGCCTGTGTAAACCTAGTCATAGTGAAATGGTGCCACCCCTGCCCTGGTCAATTGTGTGTTACTGATGGCCCCAAAATAGCTGACCTGGCAACTAAGCTGGAGCCAAGGCTTTTCAATGCCCTTTCTTCTGCTCTGGCTGGCTCAGCTGCTGCAGAGGTGGGAGCTCAGAGCAAAGAGGAAAGCAAAAGGTGATCAGAGTCCAGTTTCTGGATTCAAAGGCCAAGTGGCCAGGTTTCCCAAGCTGTTCACAAGGCTGGCCCAGGACTAAGTGCACTGTGTCAGCCCAGTAGAGGCCTTGAGGTTCAGACACAAAAATCCTCCTAAACTGGGACAGTTGCATTGCAGAGATATGCAAAGAGGCATCTGCAAACTCAGTACATCCCTCAGCTGGTGCTTAACCCTTCCCTGCTTGGGAGATAGAAATTTTCTGTTTAAAGAGGAAGATGAGGTGGGAGGTTGGAGAGGTGAGGCCAAGATTAGTGGGAAAAAAATTACCTATGTCAGTATTTTCGTCACTAATTTCTTTTGCCAACAACAGCAGCTAAAGTTTTACCATGGTTTTATCACAGAGCTTCACCCTCTTTTGTTTTTTCCCCCACAGATTGACAGCACACTAGGACAGGAAAGCTTCCACCCAGAGATGCAAAGGCAGAAGCGAAACAGTACGTACACAAATGTGTGGTAACAGAGCAGGTTTCTGGTAAGCCAAGGGTGAAATCGCTGTTAGGGCCAGCATATCTTGATGTACTGAACCGGGAATATCAAGGACAAGATGTGGTTGTGGTTTAACCCCAGCTAAGCACCACAGTGCCACTAGCTCACTCTTCCTCACTGAGACAGGGAACAGAATCAGAAGGATAAAGTGAGAAAACTCATGGGATGAGATAAAGACAAGAGAATCTTATATGGCTCAGTCTGTGGTTGGCAATCCGTCTACTTACTGACTCTAAGGAGAGAAGGGATGAGACAGCTATTCTATGAACATATTATGCCATTTGTATCAGCTTCCTATGCTCTTACACCAAATAAATCTGGCTTTCATCAGACAAGCAGCAGATAGAATAGAGGCAGGATGTCTGCTGAGTGGGAAGCAAGAAGATTCCCTAAGCAGAATGCCACATTGAGCTACCATTAAATAGCAACAAAGACCCCAAATGCTAAACTGGAGGCCATCAATTTGTGTTTTACCCTCAAATACAGCCTTGCAGTCTCATTCTGTTTCTCTTTCAGTGCTTATTCTTGACCTCCCCCTTCCAGAGTACACTGTTGACATTGAAGTCAGCCTGAAGGATTCATCTTATCTGGAGCCAATCCAAGACTATTTCAAAAACATCGATCTTACAGATCTGATTAATATTTCAAATGCACAAATGACAGTTTCAAACATCAACATTACAACAGGTGGGTTGGTTATTGATTTGTATGTTCTGGATAATGTGGGGTTTTATCAGTATTTGATGTCTCCCACTTTTATCACCCATCATGCTTTGGGATCAGCAAAACTGAACCATCTCTGCTGCCTGCTGAAAGACCCAGCAAGGCTGGAGCTGTAGCACACAACACCATATTTGTTATTGGTCTCTCACCACTCCTCTCTATATAATGTTTGCATTGGGAATAGCTCTGAATGCTTTTCTTTTTCTAAGGAAGGGACAAAGCTGGAGGAAGCCTGAGCCAAAGGATTTTGCTCCAGTTTGGCTAACAAGCAGTCTGAGCTACTTTCAAGTTTCAGGAAGCTGTGACAGCAGTTATCAGACTGTTTACTTCCCTCTTCCTGTATCTGGAACGTAAATGGCTGTAAGAGGCTGTACTCTGACCCTGACAGACAGGCTGCATGAAAGAGAGCTCACTTAACCTATTCTTACAGGGCAAGATATCAAACAGGTTTTATTACACGAGTTGTGGTTGTGCAACATCACATCTGAGCAATACAGCAGAGGATGTACAAACACACCAGGCATTTACAACAGCAGAGGAGATTTGATACCTTCTTATCGCTGGCCCATAAAGCAGTGAAAGGAAGTGTTCAACAGTTCCCAAAACAACATGCAAATGGATTTTCATGGGCCTTCAGGCTCACGTATAATGTGTGAAAATCAGTTTGTTAATATCTTACTTTGCCAATAACATACTGAGAGCAGAAAAAGTTACAGTGATAAGTTTTGTTGGTTTGGGGTTTTGGGGGGGTTTTTTTGGTTGGTTTCTTTTTCTTAGTGCTTTAAAGCACTTTGTGATGATGTTACCTTCCCTCACATCCAGCATCTGGCAAGACACAGAACAACACAACACCTCAGTAGCCACTGGGACTCTGAATGATCTTGCTCTTACAATCTCTAAAAGCCTATACACTTGCTTTCAGCTCAGGTGGCATAAAAATATCCAGTCTGAAAAGTATTATGGAACCCTAGCCAGTATGCCAGGTAAATATTTGGGATCAGACTTCACATCTCTGTTCAGTTACTTAAAAGTAATTGATCAGACTTATCCTCGTAGCAGTCTGGTTCCCATTTCTGGTTAGTCTCTTACAATTAATAGAGTAAAATTTGCAATGTGTCAGATCATCATTTTGGCATCATTCAAGTGAACTCACAAGAAGGGCAACATTTTGAGATCCCTGTCATGAAGACATAGAAAGGTAAATATTTATCTTGCAATAGCTATGCCCCATTTACCATTCTCATGGTATTTCTCTGTCTGTCTGACTCCAGTCTGCCTGCCCAGTGGTGAGAACAGCAGCTGCTGTTTCTGTGAAAATGGATATGCCTGGCCGAGCACGGTGTGCAGTGATGTGATGCCCTGCCCTTCTCTGAGCCTGGAACCAGCCCTGCCCTGTGGCTACACACAGAAAATGCCTTTCTATGGACCTTACTGTGAGCCCCAGACTGAAGGTGAGGAGATACAGGGCAGAACTTCATCACTTTGCAGCTCATATACTGGTTAGAGGTCAGAATAGTGATAAAAGGTGTGATAAAAGAGCACATCAGGACTGAGCCGGGTACCACATCACCTGAGAATGTGGAAAGTCTGCAGAGATGGTCTAAAGCTCTTCTCCTTGTGATATGGGCTCACCTTGACCTGAACACTTGCAGATATTTAGTTGCATTTGGAGCCCCAGCTCCTGGAGTTACTCCCATGCCTCTTTGGGACTTTCAGCTTTTGTTGAGCAAAGAAAGTTTCATCTCATCAGATTTTCAACAGATTTTCACTTCCTAAGCATTGTTTTTTATTATTTTCCATTTATTTTTATGTCTTTCCTTACAGACTCATGTGGTATGGGAGAGCCCATTGTAATGAATATGTCAGTCCGACTCGACACAGACTTCCAGGATGATCTCAAGGATTCTTCTTCTGTGTTACACCAAAAATACAAAGAGGACCTTGAAAAAGCGGTAATGACTTTAGTTTTTCATCTCTGAAGGTAGAGAGCCCCCTAAGAAACCTGGTGTTTACCCCAAGTGCCTGGGATAGAGGGTGGCCTGTCAGTGTCTCTCTGGGGAGCTGGGAAGTGTGCAGCAGTGGGAGCTACAAAGTGGGCCAAAGCTGACTCCGTTGAAGGCAAACACAATGTTCCCATTCTTTTTAATACACTGGGAAGTATTTAGGGATCTTTTGTATCTAAAGCATGAAAAAAAATCTTATTATTGGTCCTAGCTTAAATCCATGTGGGTACACATGGAATGAAACCATGAACAGAAATTTATTCCGTGACACCAGGAGAGCACCAGGCCTGTTGTATCAGATATGCTACATGTCCTTACTCACATCAGGAATGGAGAGTTCCCTATTTTAACCACACTGCAGTAATACACAGAGGACTTACACCATGTCACATGTCTTTGTTTGCAGTTTAATGCCAGCTACCGATGTTTACCAGGCTTTGTATCGGCAACAGTTATAGGTTTCAGGTAAGTAAATGATTTCATTTTTTCCTGGAAGACACAAATCTTTCTGTCCAGTCTCAAAGAGACATGAGACAGCAAAGCCTACGTTCACTCTGGCTAGAACCCACTCCCAGTATACACACAATGAATAACAGAATAACCCCTGCAAAGCAAAGCCCAGCTGTGAACATGGAAATGGGATTGTGGGTAGCATTTATCACTGTGCAAAAGTCCAAGAAACATAATCATTCTCCATCTGGATCAAAGCCTTTTATGGAAAGGACTGAGCTCCACCCAAAGGGGAAAAGGATGCAAATAAACCTAACATCATTTCCTAGGCCATGAGGAAGATGAATTAGTACAACTCTGGATACAGCCTTGGATAAAAGAGACATTGCTGCTGTCCACACATATTTAAATGCAGCTGTATTTTAGGTTTTCTAAGGAAAGCTTACTAGAAATAAACATCAGATGAGGAAGCTGTCACATAAAGGTGTTTGTTTGTTATTAGGGAAGAGCAGTAGCATAACTTTCTTGCTTACCAGAGCAAGCCTTAAATCCTAAGAGGAGCCTCCACAGGGGAGTCCTGTGAGGCCTTCCCAGCCATGCAAGGTGGGTCACCACTTGATCCATAGGAAACCACTAGTACACAAGGATATTTAATTCTGGTGCTTCTCTCATTCTTGTATCTGTTTAGCCCTGGAAGTGTTTTTGTGAACTATGTAGTAAGAACAGGAGCAGCAAGCTTCTCTCAGGTTGGAGATTCCAACAGAGCTGTACCACAGTTTCTGGATTCATCGTACCAGCTAAACACATCTACCTTCACAAGAGTAATAACTAGTAAGTTTAAAGCTCTCAGTACTTTCCTTCAACCTTTACTTTAGTGTTTTTAGCCTGAATCATGTAGATGCCCTATATTGTTGATGATTTTGTACTGGACTGTAAAGAAACATTTATTTCTGAGCTGTTTCATTTTATCCTGTGTCACCAAAGCATGAGAGGACCATGCATGTAGTACCTCCCATGAAAAACCAAAGCATTCCAGCTACTCCACTGGTCAGTTATTGGTTGGACTTGATGATCTCAGGGGTCTTTTCCAGCCTAAATGATTCTAAACGATCCCTGATGTGGTCTGTCCAGAGAAGAGAGATTGAACACCCTTAATTCCTCTCCAGAGACAGCTCTAAGAATGTCAGGCTGCCAGCACTTCCTACTCTTCAAAGCAAAACATAAAATTCTTGCAGTTTATAAGACAACACATTCCGCTTGGCTTCCTTGGCACATTTTCCACGCTGCTGCTGGACACTGTGTTACAATTCAATTGCCTGATCGAGTGCCCTGGAAGTGCTGTGCTCTCTGCACTGAGTGCTGGACTGTCTGTCTCAGAGGATTACTTCAGCCTGATTGATTCTCCTCCCAGTTTATCCAATTCGAAAGTAGTCGTGGTGATAATATTTCTAGGTCTCTGCATAAAACCTTCTAGAATCTTTAGCTGAGAAAGATACTAAAAGAATATGTTGAGGGAAAATCCCATGGCT
Source organism: Aleadryas rufinucha (assembly GCA_013397815.1). NCBI lineage: Eukaryota > Metazoa > Chordata > Aves > Passeriformes > Aleadryas > Aleadryas rufinucha. Next base: position 95,096 of record VZTH01005978.1, read on the forward strand.
TGTATCAGAGGGGGTGCCCTGCAGCAGATGCTGGCTGCATGTTAATTGTGAAGCACCTGGGACCTCATAAGATGAAAGACTCCATGAAGATGTGAGCTGAAGTGACAGTAATGCAGAATGTTGCTCTCTCTCTTCCCAGATCAGACAAAGTTCACCGTGCAACCCTTGAACATTTTTGAAGGGGACACAGTAAGACTGACCTGTGAGATAAATTCAACATTTGCCAATGTGACCTGGTATCACTCTGACCAGACCATCTCAGCCAGCTCCCAGTACTCCATAGAGACGGTTTTAGCAACCAGAAGATCGATTCTTAAAATTGCCAACGTTACGACGGAGGATTCTGGTATGATTTTCCATTGTTAAAAGAGCAGATGTAAATCTCTAGTATGGCTAGTTCTGCAAAATGCAAAGATTAATGCAGTGGCTGCATTTTCCTAGGGGAAATGTGAAAATTACACTGCCCCTCATAATTTTCCTGTTGTTTTCATTAATGAACTACATACTGACTGGCATTGCCAGTAAGATGTGAGCTGACTGAAGTGATTGTACGTGACTGGGTGTTCTAAGTGCCAGGCTTCACTGTCATATCAGGGGAGATGCTGGTGACCACATGGCTGTGAGACCTTCCCACCCTTTTGGTGTGGTAACTGGAGGCTGTGGCTGAATTTATCATTAATGCCCTTGCCCCCTTCACACACATGACCTAACTAATCAGAGCTCAGTTACAGTTTTGCATGTTTAGGGATTTTTGAAAATCAGAAACAGGTAAACTGGCAGCATTTTTCTGGGAGGAGCTATCAGGGGAATTATTATGTATTATCAGAGCTTGGACTCAAGCTCTCACTCAGTTCTTCTCTTTGGACCATGGATTCTACATTCAGCTTCAAAAAGCGTAGCCTGTGACCATGTGTTTGGGCACACATATGCAAGGTAGGAATCATGGGTCCAAAATTCTTTGGACTGAGGATGCCCTGAACCTTGGTGTCTCCACTACTATGTTAGTGGCCTGCTCCCTTGGCTATCCCAGTGGGGAAGGGAAACCCACATGCTTAAAATATGTCAGAAGTTTGGAGCTCTGATTGCCAATCTCAAAACCAAGCCTGGCTGCATCGAGGGAGTCGTTCCTGAGAGAGTGGCTGATAAAGAGACCTGGGAGTCCTGGTTGATGCAAGTTGAACATGAGTCAGCAGTGCCCTGGCAGCCAGGAGGGACATCCCTGTCCTGAGGGGGCAGCAGGCACAGCATCACCAGCCAGGCAAGGGAGGGGATTGTCCTGCTCTGCTCTGCACTGGGGCGGCCTCACCTCGAGTCCTGGGGGCACTTTTGGGCACCAAAATACAAAAAAGGCATCAAGCTATTGGAGAGTGTCCAAAGGAGGACACAAGGATCATGAAGGGTCTGGAGAGGAAGCTGTATGAGAAGCAGGTGAGGTCACCTGTTCTGTTCAGCCTCAAGGAGACTGAGGGGAGACCTCATTGTGGTCTTCAGCTTCCTCGTGAGGGTAAGCAGAGGGGCAGATACAGATCTGATCTCCCTGGTGACCAGTGGCAGGACTCAAGGAGGTGGCATGAAGCTGAGTCAGGGGAGGTTTAGTTTGGATATCAGGAAAAAGTCTATCACTCAGAGGGTGGTTGAGCACTGGAACAGGTTCCCCAGGGCAGTGGTCACAGCACCAAGCCTGACAGAATCCAGGAAGCATTTGGACAATGCTCCCAGGCACATGGTGTGGCTCTTGGGGTGTCCTGTGCAGTGTCAAAAGTTGGACTCAATGATCCTGATAGGTCCCTTCCAACTCAGCATATTCTGTGATTCTATGATAAATACCCTGCTCTCTTTGGCAGCACATTCTGAGCAGCTTAAGAGCCTACACTCTGAGGCCAGTTCTGGTGGAGTCCACCCTGGGCACCTCTCTGTCACCCATTCTGCATGGGAACCTTTTTACCATGACATCCTCCTGCCAGAAGGACTATGGGTGATATACGGATCCCAAAAGCACCTACTCAGCCAGATTTGAAGTATTTCAGTCTGAGAGCAGTGATCTCAAGTACCCATCAACACTGAATCCTAATCTGGATCTATTTGGCACCAGGAGTCTGCAGAAAGCATTCTGCAGGTGATCTGAGGGTACATATTGATCAGCAAGCAGCAGAGCCACTGCAGAGCAGGGACATGTGAAAACTAGATATGAAAGTAGCTCCTAATTCCAAATATAGAGGCAAACTCAGCAAAAACTGCTGTTTATGCTTTACAGGTTCCTATAGGTGCGTGTTCACAATGAGCAGTCCGTCTCACACAGAGATACACACCGCCGAAGAAACAATATCTGTCTTTCCGCTACATGTCACTCCAAACATCGAGGACATCGATGTCACTTGTAACAGTCATGAAGTGCAAACGAAGGGTCTTCTGCTGTCCTGTTGCATTGACAGACACTTAAAATCACTTAAGGTTTCCTGGAAAGTAAATGGAGCAATCAACATTACAGGTAAGATTAATAAAAGATTGTCTTTCACCTGCTAGGTTTGTTCATTGCTCAAAGGTCTCCTCCTAAGTGGCTGCCCCAAATTCCTGGCATAAATGCAGGGTACGCTGCAAAGGTGTGAGTGGCAGGGGGAAGAACAGACTCTGTATGTGTTGTGCAGGTGTCAGTGGGATTTCAGGCATCTCCATACACTGATGCCTTAAACTGTGCTATCCTGGATGGAAACAGCTGCCTGGACCAGCAGCACACCAGCTTCTTCCAAAAAGCTTATTTCTTCATGGTGTAATTTGAGAGCAAAGCTGCATGCATCTGTCTCTGCTGATATATCCAGAAGCACCCTTGGGGTACAAAGATCTTTCGTGTACCACATACTGAGACCTGGCAGTCAAGAGGTGCAAGTACTGCGCTATGAAACAGCTGCAGTACAGCTAAATATGAGCACTGTTTCCCTCTCCACCTGTATGTGATACATCACATACCAGTTGAGTCAGAGGCATCCCTCGAGGCATTCCAACACAAAGAGTTAATAAAGCACCACGTAAATGTGCTACAAAGAGCTACAAAGTAACATGACCAGCAATGCTCATAAACATCTATGAACCATCACCCTAAACGGTCTATTGCCCTCTTAATGCTTTATGGATATGAAGTAACTGTTTATTGTTAACTATTTGCTGTAAATTAAATTTGGCAGAAAGCAGGACAGCAAAATGACATCAAATCTTCAAAGCTCATGCGTGCAGTCACTTTCACAGAGAACAGTTACCGGAGTGCAGCAGTGCTTGAAGGGAGAGGGGATCCTGGCCTACTGCAATGGGCTGTTTACCCCTGATTCCCTGTGGCCAAGCTTTCCCCCAGGAACTCTGCTCTGCTCTCATATCAGCTGCACTGTCAGCTGCAGCATGGGACAGCCTTAGTGCTCACAGCTAAACCAGCACTCTTTAGATTTAAAGTTGAATGACTGTCAAGTACCTCCAAATTTTTTTCAGAATTAGACGACATTAAAATCTGCAGTGTTTACTCCTGTTGTACTTACCTTTACTTACCCTTAATATCACAGGAAATGAGGCTAGGCTTAACCAGAATACTCTTCATTTTGGTTGACCCTGAGGTTTCCAAGCAATGTTGTTGCTCTCTGACTGGTTTTGGCAGGAGGAATCTCAGCACAGTGCTGAATGTTGCCACTCTGTGAGTGTTGCCAGAGTAAAAGATGGGAATGAACTTCAGCAATGATGAGTTAAAAGTGCCATGCTGTCAATTACATACAAACACACAAGGGTTTCCATAGCTGGAGTAATTGCTTGTGCTTTCCAGAAGGATTTTTGGACATCCATAGCCCTTCAAAGAATGCTTATTTCTCTCTAGGAGTATCAATCTTGAGTGGAAACTGCACTGGATACTGGCTCAACATCAACGAGTCCCTGTGCCCACCTGAGAAGTCAGGTGCAGTGACCACATACACGTGTGAGATGGAGACCGGACACGGAGCCAGGCGCACTCGAAGCATCGGAGTCACGTACCTGCGGAAAGGTGAGGAGCAGGGACTTGTGACACACCACCAGCTCTTTAATGCATAAATGGCCTCTGTGGCACACAGCACTTGCAAGAAAATGATTACAAGTGGCTCTCACTAAAGTAACTTTTGTCCTGTGTTGTCTCAGCCCACGTAACAATATCTTCAAGCACAAACTCAACAGTTTCCGAGGGATACGCGTTCAATGTAACGTGCGAAAGTGATGTGAGCAATTATGACAGCATCAGTTGGAAAATCCAGTCTGGAAATGGCACAACAACAGTAGACCGTGATATGTACATCACAAATATCAAATTCCCAGCCACGTCTGTGCTCACAGTGAAGTCTGCCACACAGGCCTGGCGAGGTGAGTGAGTATGGTCTTATTGGCTACAAAGACAATGAAATCTCTGTACCAGGTCATTTACAGCATCCCTAGCTCTGCAGATCACTGTGAAGCCTGGCCACTGCAAATAAAAACCCCCCACAGTTAAAACTGTAAGTGTTGGAGGACAGTAAGGCTCAATGTCACCGACAGCACTGTACTTGTTTGGCATTCATGACCATGCAAAAGCTGAGGAGCTTCTGTTGACTGAGACATGGTTTTGTATCACTTCTTTTAGGCACCTACATCTGCACATTCTCCCAGAAAAACCTGGAGAGTTCTGCCAATGTGACCATCGAGGTGATTTCCTTGCCCCTGAAGCAGAACATCCTGATAGACCCCATTACAACATCGATACAGTGTGAAGTGCCACACGCCCTCGAGTGCTGCATAAGTGTGAAGACCATGAGAGACTACAGGGTTAAATTCGTGGTTCAACAAAATGAATTTCAAGTTGGTAAGACACAGTAAACTTGCAGAATCGTTAGTTTCACTCTGTGTCACAACCCAGTCTCTGGGTTTTTTGTTTTCAGTTAGGTCTGTGTAAACAAGTCATACTTACTGCTTTCATGACAACCCAGAAGTACTTCTGAGGGTGCAAAAAAAAGGAAAATGGACTTTTTTTAGGATGGTTAGAATGCCTGGGGAACATAGCTATGATTAATACTGAACTGAACTCACTGCTGTAATGACAAATACAGAATAGGTAAAGTCAATGTTTGGTTTGACTTGCCAGGCAGGGAAAAGTGGGCATCCTGACCCTTCTTCAGATTGGAAGTGGCTAAACTCCTTTTATTTGCTTTAAACTCCCACTGTGCCACTTTTTAAAATGAATACTGAGAAAACGTTACTTAAGAAAATCTACTAAGTCATGAAAAGTGTTGAGTAACTCATTAAGAATGCAATTCAAAAACCTATTCAATTTTCTTCGAGGATACAGGGGGTATGTCTGTAACAGCACAAAAGCCTAACCTTCTATATCTTCAAATTTATGGCAATTTTGCAACTTCCCTGGTACATTTTTATATACTATAAGTTTTCAAGTGAGTTGTTTTTTACATAATAGAAATTTTCAAGGGAGTAACAAAACAGTTAATTTGGAAAAAAAAGCAAATATGATCTACCAAAAATAACTCAGGAAACATGCAGGAGTGCAAAAACAACAGGCTGAGGAGTAAAGCAGGTGGAGACTGAGGAGTCCTTCAGTAGCTAAGAAAAAGGCAAGGATGTTGTTGGAAGAGACTGCAGCTGGAGACCCACCCTCAGGCACAGGCATTCTGAAAAGCAGTGGGAGTGGGGCACAGATCCTGAGTTCAAAAGAACCATATAAAACCAGCAGAACAGTATCCCAGCCTAAATGAAACACCTGTGGTAAAGGCAGGAAGAGTATTCTCAAAAATTATTTTCAAAGCAAATTTCAGTTCCTGCACAATTAAGAGGGTTTGGGGAGGATTTTCTGATACACCAGTAAATTAAAAGGTATTGATCATGCAGCAGCTGCCAGATTTATTACAGGGAGGGTAAGACACAGATCAGCGTACAGAGGGGGAGCTTCTTCACACAGGAGAGTTGGGTTTTTTTCTAGTACCCACAGAAACGAAAGTTTTGCTGATGCTTTCTGCCGGTTTTTGTTGACTGACCCCAAATCTGTGTTAACCTGTCTTGATCCATCCATACAGAGAAAAAGAGAAAAGACAATTTGTTTTGCTACATGTACAACCACACGGAAAAAGAGTGTAACAAAGATAAAGATGTTGTGGCGTATTGCAAGTTTATCAACCGCATCGGACAGGGAATCGACAGTGAACAAATGAGACTGCACTTGATATCTGGTAAGAAGAGAAGTTACTGTTTATAGCTGTTATATAGGACATACCAATATCTGTGTTAAATCAGGTGCCACAGATTCATCACCGGTGACATCTAACAGGAACAGCTTTTATTATCCAAGAACTTTTGTCTCCTTTTCTGATGGGAAATTTTTTACACACAGAGGAAAATATTGGTTTTGATGTAATTTAAAAAAAAATAAATAGACAAGATGCTTTGTCTTTGCTGTATTTGAGAGTGGTCCCAGTACGTTCCAAAGCAGCAAGAGTTTAGTCATCTACTGATCCTATTTCCTTCTGGTGCAAGCTGCACCACCGAGCTTCATCCCCTGTGTCGAAATGTGGTCATGCAGCTCCCAGCTTGCAACAACAATTTAGCAAGGATCAAAGATTGTGGTGCCTCAGGAAGAAGTAATCTGGCTCAGGAGGGCAGCCTGTGGGAGAGCATTTCCACTTTGAGCACAAGAAGGGCAACCTCTGTGAGGTGCTGCAGAGACCAGGGCAGCTTCCAGTCAGCTCTGCAGGGAAAGTTTGGTAATTAGAATTCAGCATTGCTAAATCTAGCTTTGATGTTTAGTTCTGACAAGAGTTTGGACATTTCAACTCTTTTTTTTTCTAAGTTGGAAAGGAAGAAATGTTGAACATCCCCCTAATGCAGAACTTTTGTTTTTTCCACAGCAGTGGTGCCTACAACTGAATCAGTGTATCTGCCAGATTTCACTCTCTTTGGCAATAAATATACAGACACTTTAATTACTTTAATCACTTTAATCAGCAGATACTTACTGATATGACTAAGCCAATCAAAGACAATTAGCAACACTCACTGTTCATCAAAAAGGTGTTGAGGTCTCATTATGAAGGTCTTAATGAATTTCCTGTTAGTGCTACAGCAGTGTTGAGTACCTTAGCAAAGTAAACTTTGTATGAATTTTTGTTCACTTAATGGTCAACATAATTCCACTCCAGGTCTGTCTAACCCTGTAATCTGACAGATAAATCTAAGTCTTTGGGTATTGGTTTGTTGATTTGATTCAGTACTCAAAAATCAGAGCTTTATTAGATTTCCTTTTTAATTTCCTGATTCATAAAAATTGGGAATGTGAGACATACACCTCCTGAAAGGTCATAATTAATGAAGAGAGCAAGCTGAAATCCTAATTTAAAGATCTTCTAACAGGTCACAAGTTTTCTGGGGGTAATTTATTAATCTCCCTTCTTCTTCTTTCCTACCTCTGTCTCCTCTCTGTACAGGTAAGAAAGTTTCCTGCTCAGATGGATTGGGCATTGGAACAGAAAAGGCCACATTAGTAAAACCATGCTGTGATGTAAAAAATCCCAAAGGTTTTACCCGAGGCAAAATAACTTACCAGTGCATCAACAGCTTATGGACGGTTGCAAGGAATGACTGCCTGACTGGACCAATAAATGACCTGCTGAGCAGTGCTGAGGTAACACTCACGGGTTTTATAGAGATTGGGGTGGGGAGGCTGGGGGGGAAGATGGAGCAAAAATGTTGGTTGCATGATTTTTTGCTTATCATAATCTAAAACATATGAAGCATTACAAAGTTTATTTTAAAAGATATGAAGAATGTTTGGCTCTATCTACACCAGCCAGTGAAAGAGGTAAGGTCCCCTCCTGGGGCCCAGAGGGCCTGAGGCACTGCATGGATAATGTCCATACACATGAATGCTCTGTCTCCCAGGCAAGGTGACCTTGTCCATGGCATCCCTAAGGAGCAGTTGCTGGCCTGGAGCATTCCCTGAGCCATGCTCAGGCACAAGCCCAGAGCATGTTACAGGGCACACCAAAAGGGAGGCCGTAGGAACAGCTCCAGGTCACTGCCCAACCTCATCCCCAGGCCCTTCCTACAGTGCCCACCGCCTTGGCCACTACACTTGACAGATGGGTGCCAGGCCTTGGTTTTCAGCCTTGGCATCCTCCCACAGTTCTCTTCCCACCCACAAACCATTCAGAGTCACCTTTCTCTCAGTGAGGTTAGAGAATTTCATGCATGTGATGTGCTGTTATCTTCTGTTCCAGTCCTTGGTCAACAGCCCTGAGGCAAAAGCACAACTGCCATCCTACCTTGCACAGCTTAATGAACAGACAAGAAAGGAGCTAACCACGATAAAAAATTCTTCAGCAAACCTAGGCGCAATCGTTACCATCCTGGATATGATCTCCTCTATCCCAGCAGAGGCAGAGGAGCTCACTATTCAGGTAAGGTTTTATTTTAAGTCTTACCTACACCTACCCTTGGTAGGGTAGGGCCCTTTGGCCCCTCCAGCAATGGGGGATGATGTTCTCCCTGGAGAAGTTTCACACTTACTTTGGATCAAGATCAGGAAAGTGTTAAGGGAATGAGGTGAAGTGACAGCAAAGATACAGAGGAGTTTATGAAAACTCAAAATGATAGGACAAGGAGCCTATGCATGAAAGAGAAGCTGCTGTAAGCTTAGCAACTAGAAATATTCTAGGAACACATGGATATCTCCAGCATTCTCAGACAGAAAAGGACAAGGAATGATGGATGAAAAATTGGACATGAGCCAGCAATGTGCTCTTGCAGCCCAGATACCCAACTGTGTCCTGGGCTGCTTAACAAGCAGTGTGACCAGCAGGTCGAGGGAGGTGATTCTGTCCCTCTACTCTGCTCTGGTGAGAGCCTACCTGGAGCACTGCATCCAGTTCTGGGCTCCCCAGGGCATGAAAGATGTGGACATGCTGGAAGGGGTCCAAAGGAGGGCCACAGAAATAGTCAGAGGGCTGGAGCAGGTCTTCTATGAGGACAGGCTGAGAGAGTTAGGGCTGTCCAGCCTTGAGAAGAGAAGGCTTGGGGAAGAACTTATTGCAGCTTTTCAATACTTAAAAGGGGCTTATAAGAAGACATTTTATCAGGAGCTGTAGTGACAAGACGAGTGACAATGGTTTAAACTGAAAGAGGGTAGGTTTAGATTATGTATTAGGAATAAATTGTTTACTATGAGGGCAGTGAGGCACGGGAGTAGATTTACCAGAGAAGTTGTGGATGCCCCAAACCCTGTAAGTGTCCAAGATCAAGCTGGATGTCCCTGCCCCTGGAGGGGAAGTTGGACTGGATGACCTTTAAATGTCAAAACCATTTTGTGATTCTATGATTCCATGAGTAGAAGTAGGAATAGGAAAAAAAGGTTGAAATAGGAATAGGGAGAGTAAATTTCAGGAACCATGATCAAGCAAGGAAAATAAATTGGATGTAACAACAAATGAGTAACAAAAGAAACATTAGAAATAATTGGGAACCTTGATTGTGAGGTCCAGAGGAAAAGCACTGCTCTTCTGAACAGAAAAGTGCAAAAAGGCTTGATGGTTTGTAGATAGAGAGCCCTACATGAGACACCGAGAAATCAAAGACAGCACAAATGCTGAGAAAGAAAGGAAAGAAGGCTGGAGATGCAAAAATACTAAATAATATGTAAAAAAATAGTCACAGAGCTCTGCTTTTGGAAACCTTAACTTATGAACAGAGCATGCAGAGGGTTAACAACTGAAGGCTTCACATGGACTGAGCAAAATAAGAAAATGCTGGGCTTTTTCTGAAGGCACTTCTAGGACCACGCATAAATTACCACCAGAAACAACAATTAATTGTATGGGGTTTCAGTAACTGCATTATTCTGTTGTTGTTCCAGAATTTCCTATCCACAGTGGACTTAGTTGTTGATGATTCCACAACTGCAGCTTGGGAAAAACTGAACAAAGAGAAGACAGGACAAAGTTCCTTGTTACTGCAGTCAGTAGAAAATTTTTCCCTGCGCCTCCAACCAGTTAATAACATCATTCCTTCTGTCTCTACAAACACCACTCAGCTCCAAGGGGTAGTTGTCAAGGAAAATAACAACACAGATTATAACAAGGACTTCCGCGGTACAAAAAACCTCACAGTCAACGTGCTTATTAGTGGCACTGAAATCCAGACTCTAACCCAAAATTCAACCATTGTCAGTGTTATGTACTCAAAACTTGGACATATTTTGCCCCCAAATAGGTTCGAATATGTGAACGGTTTATTGATAACAACAACTCTGAGCAGCAACAGAAGCCAGAAGTTTGATGTTAATATGACATTTGCAAAGGAAGACTTGTCTCTAAAGATGCCCAAGTGTGTCTTTTGGAACTTCACACTCAACAATCACAAGGGGGACTGGGATACTCGTGGCTGCACACCCATAGAGTCAGATTATTATGTCATTTGCTCGTGCAATCACTTGACATCATTCTCCATCCTGATGTCACCTGATAGATCCCCTGAGCTAATCTTTGAAGATTATATTTCCTACGTTGGCCTCGCAATTTCAATTGTGAGCTTGGTGGTCTGCATTATAATTGAATCTTTGGTCTGGAAGTACGTGACAAACAACACAACCTCCTACATGCGCCACGTCTGTATTCTCAACATTGCTACGTCCCTGCTGATTGCTGACGTTTGGTTCATTGTCACTGCCTCCATCACTGATCAAAACCAGCAGATGAGCAGAGACATCTGTATCATGGCCACCTTCTTCATCCATTTTTTCTACCTGTGTGTCTTTTTCTGGATGCTGAGCCTGGGCCTCATCCTTTTCTACAGGCTGGTGTTCATCTTACACAACACAAGCAAGACTGCTCAGAAGGCGGTGGCATTCTGCCTGGGGTACGTGTGCCCCTTTGTCATTGCAGTCACCACCATCGCTGTCACCCTGCCAAAGAACAGTTACACGAGAAAGGATGTCTGCTGGCTCAACTGGAAGGACAGCAAAGCTCTCCTGGCCTTCGTCATACCTGCCTTGATCATCGTGGCCACAAACTTGTTCATCGCCGCAGTTGTTATAATAAAAATACTGAGGCCAACTATTGGGGATAGGTCAAGTGCGCAGGAGAGGAAATCTCTGTTTCAAATTGGCAAAAGTGTGGCTATCCTGACACCACTGTTAGGCCTCACGTGGGGATTTGGCCTCGCCACCATCATCAAAAACAGTCATCGAGCTTTCCACATCCTCTTCGCGCTGCTCAACACTTTGCAGGTGAGTTGCACGTAGTTTTATTTCCTCTGTTATGATTTAACATAGAGATATTATTGCAGTGCTGTGCTTGGCAGGGCATAAGAACAGCAGGGAAAAGTTAAGGTTTTCTTTACACATCCTTATTTCAAAAGGGTTCTTTGGGAAATCCATTCCAGGAATTCAGCAGTATTTCATATTCTCAGCTGCCTTAACAGATGTGCCTTATAGATAAAGCTGACCTAAAGATAACTCCCTACTTTGTCAGTAGTTTTGGGATCAACTTCATTGCTGAATACCATGAAAACAGCTCTGTTATGTTCAGGTGGGCAAACTTGAGCATCCCTGTTCTCATTCATAGTGCACCTGGAGGCATTGTGTTATGCTTTGGTGGCTTCAAGTATAAACAACATGAAAGTCACCAAGATCAGCTGAACAGTACTAATGATAAAGACAGGAACTGACAAAAATACACATGATTGAGAGTTTTCAGTCAGTATGACTTTTACAACATATTTAGGTGGCCAGAAGGATCCCAGCACAAGGAGATTTCTTAAGGACAAAAAAGTTATGTGTACTCTCTCTCTTTAAAGAGAATTCTTAAGAATTGCCATTTTTAAGAACGGCATCAAAAATGTGTTCTTCAAACCAAACTCACTGGCCTTTTTCTTGGAACCTGCCAGTTTGCCTGGAGAGCATAGGCAGGACATGTCTTCCATGCCCAAATGTTCCTTCTTCCAAGTACATTTAGTGCTACCAAACTATCTGTATCATGTTGTAGACCAGATAAACACAAAATTGAAATAGACCAGGCCTGGAGAACTGCCAAATCAGCAGTCCACTATGTGGTATGCAGTTAGAAAAATGGCCTCTATCAAAGAGTTCAGAGTTTAAATAGTACCGTGGACATTGTTTGAGATAATTATGAGATACTGCAATTAAAGGTTGGTGTCATCAAAATGTATATAATTATCTGTCTCCTAGGGATTATTCATTTTGGTGTTCGGGACTCTCTGGGACAAGAAGGTAAGGATTCAAACTATTTCTTACATTATGTCAAAATATTGTTGTAATTTGAACAGAATTTCTGTATTTACTGATTGACTAATTTTTTTAACAAATAGATACAAGAAGCCCTTTTGAAGAGGAATTCATCATCCAAATGGAGTTCGCAGCAATCAAAGGTTAGAACCTTGACCTAAGAATGTATTTCAGTTACTGCCGAGTGGTCTAATGTTCTCCAGTGCACTTTATATTCTGGAATATTTATTAGAACAAGTCAGAGAGGACACTAACAACATAAATATGATTATATTCCCTTTTTCAAAGTTCATTATTTCAACTGTAATTGGTAAAAAATGAAAAGGAGATTAGTGAACATTTGCTTTAAATTCCACAAGAAATAAACTAGAAAATATAACTGAAACTTTTAGTGAGAAAACAGAAAATTTCTTTGGCACTATTATTTATTCACAATCTGAGAGAAATGCAAGGGAGGCCTCTCAGGGAATTATTATTTCAACTTACAGTTCTGCATTTATAACACTTTACCAAAAAATGCCAGGATGTGTAAGAATCTTAGAACGGTTTGGGTTGCAAGGGACCTTCAAGATCATCTAGTTCCAGCACCCACCTCCCCCTCTTCCTGAGCTGCCAATGGTGCTGGCATCACCCTTGTATGGCAATAAAGCTTGATTTTGTATTGATATCTGAACAGGGTTTATTCAGAAGAGCTTGTACAGGTATTGCTAAAGAACTTGGAAGCCGACTTAAAAGCAAGGATAATTAAGAAGATGAGAACATAGGCTCAAAGGAATTAAGGAGTCCTTTAGAGTTGAACTGTCAGTTCAGAAGAGCAGCATTGGATCAAATCACTCCAGTTTCTACAGGAACTGCTGAAGCTGGAAAGTACCTTCAGGGATCATCTTGCACCACACTCCCATCAGAGCATGGTCAGCTGGAGCTCAGAGCTGTGTCCAGTTGGGGTTTGAGTAGCTCCAAGGATGGATACAACACAATCTCTATGTGCAGCCTTTTCCTGTGTTTGACCACCTTCACAGTGAAAAAGTTTCATCTTAAGTGGGATTTCTTGTATTTCTGTTTGTTCTCAATGCCTCTTGTCCTTCCTCTGGGCACCAAGGAGAAAAGTCTGGCTCTGTCTTTACTCTGTTCTAGTCAGACAGCCCCCAGCATGTCCTGGCATTGGGTTTGTTCCTCCCCAGGGACAGGAGGACTTTGCACTTCCCTTTGCTGAATTTCATAAGACTCCTGTCATTCCATTTCTCCAGCCTGTTGAGGTCTGAGAATGAGCAAATAAAGCAATATCAAAGTCTTTGATTAAGCTTTTATACGTGATTCATTTACCTTCTTTCTCTACCACCTTATGATATAGGTGACAATACACAACAGTGCCTAATTACCCCCACCAGGGTACAACTAACGAATGGAGAAGGACTGAACAGAAAAGTATGTGTTTTCCGTACCTTTTTTTAACACATCTTTGGAAGAATCCCGTTAAATTCTCAATCCACTCCAGAACTGAAAAAGAAACTTCATTTTAGCAGCAAAAGTTCCTTCCTTCACATCTGGACTGCAGAGAGTTGTGTTCCAGTGCCCTCTAGCGTGTCAAAATAAATTTGCCTCGGATTATCTCAGGCTGCTGGCATTCAAGAACAATCCCCATTCACATAAAATCTTAGCTTTTCTGGCTACCTTAATGGCCATACTGCCACAGATAAGGGACCAGGACCCCTTACTGCCTTTTAGAACGGACTGGAGCCTAAGCCATCTTCCCTGGCCAACAGTTAGAGACAAGCAGTTTGTGCCCTGTAGTTTCTTTTAAAGTTGATCTCCTTCATCACCACCATAAACATGCAAATGTGTGAACTTGATACCTCACGAACATCTAACTTGACCTTCTGTGGATTGTTTGCTCGTACTACTGAAACAAAGTTTATTGGAACCTTTTTGTTTTTTCTCTCTAAAATGGGGCTACAAAGAAAGTTCTTTTGACAAAAAGCAATTTTCTCTCTTACAGTCATCGTCCCTGATCCTGGTGACACCAATGCTTGCTATGAGCTACCCATTTTCAAGAACCTTTAACAACTTATGTGGGAAAACAGGTATGTGACAGTAGATCTCCCTTACTGAAGCACAAACAGGGTTTTGCCTTCATTCTTGCCCTCAGGGTCTGTCTGTCCTGGTATCCATCAGTCTGTCTCTCCATGCATCCATAGATGTTTTATAATCTTCTAATGCAAAGGAACTGTAATGAGTCTAATTGTAGCATAATGCTGGCAGCACAATTGTCTATCTCTAAAATAATGATTGGATGTTTCACCAATTCTAAACTCCACTAACTGAGCTTTGTTTTGAGCTTAATGAGATCATGGCACAGTTCATCCATTATTCATGTACTCTTCACCACCTTGGAGCTGTATTTCTTCAAAGGTTCTCTGGGCTGACATTTTGTGGACATCGCCATTTCAGTGAAGACTTTATCTTGCAAAAAGGGTTTCTGGAAATAACATTTAATTTCCAATCTTTGTATCTAAACATTGTCCAGAGAAGATAGTGAGACTCGGGTCTTAGTTTAGGGCCTCGTGGCCACAAGAGGGAGGGTGCTGGGATTCATCTCAGGAGCCTGTGGATGTGTTGTGTTCTGGATGTGTGCCCATGCTCCGGGAGAAGCACTAAGTGCCTCCATTTGTGTGAGAAAATCACTGCCCTGTGGCACAATTGGCTGCTCAAGCTGACACATCCTGGCTGTGTCACCAAACACGTGAGCTCTGTGGTTGCTGGCATTGCTGTAATCCAGGTAGTGCCAGGGCTGCAGGGCAAGGCAGAGCCACCGCAGCCACCAGCACAGCTGTGACTGTCCTCGCTTTGCAGTGCCAGGATGTCCCAGGCTCTCTGTCCTTGTCTAACCCCTGTGCTTTGTTTTGCAGGAAAATACAGAGTATCTTCTTCAGAGCCATCCACCTCTTCCACTGAAAATACTTCCAAGGCATATTCCTTGCTTAACTGAAGCACTGCCAATGCTAAATTGTGTAACTCTGAAAGGACCATTTCCAAGACACACACAAAAAGTACCTGGGAGTCATCAGGAAGTGGACTGCTTCATTTTGACTGAACTGTGCCTTGGTGCATTCTTCTGGAATAATCATTTCTGGTTAATGTGTAAGGCAGGGAAGCTGAGAGAGGTGGAATTTTACAAGGTCTGCCAATCCCAGAAGAGATGACAAGGATTTGGAGGCCTTCAGGTGCAAGAAAGGACCAAGAAAGAGAGTGAAGAATTCTCAGCCCTTAAGTGGGTGCTTAGCACTATGCAGTACTGAGCCATGAATTGCAGTGCTTCACACAGTTGTGCAGTGGATTTGGTATTTCCCCTATCAACTCTCTGAGTGATCCCAAAGGCCTGTGCAGATACACAAGTACCTCACAGCTTCTCTCCTGCCCTCGTATTAGAGTCTGGAAAGGCCATAGTGGTCTCCACTTTCTATTTAAGACTTTCTGGAACCAAAAATTCCCAACTGAGAAGGCCTATTTCAGATCCTCACTTTTGACTTACATAAAATGAAGACCATGATGATTCCTGCGCGGTCTTCCTTCAGATGAAAAGATTGAAAGCTCTGTGTGGCACTTTTTTTGAAGAAAAGGAAGCTTTATGCCCTTAACAATACTTTTCTTTCCCATGATATGTAATGTGGTAAGACAGAGATGGTTGCTGCCCTCTGCCACAGAGGGGACTGCCTTTATTTAATGCATAGTAGTGTTAAGAATGCAAGGAGTGCCTTGTGTAAAGTCTGTATGTTTGGGTCTCCTCTCAGAGGAGAAACACACTTGGAGAACTCAGAGAATAAACTCCGTAGTGAATATAAATCACCATGTGCCAGGCAGGATGAATGGTTTCATATAAATTATTTCTCTAACACTACATTTGTGGAACCAGTTGTTTCAAGCCTGTACACCTTTAAAGGCAAGACTCCTGTCTTGACAAGCACCTGAAAAGTATTTATAATGCACACAAATGTTACTAAATTTAGTGTACAATGTGGTAGATGGAATCATGAAGATTTATAGAGGCCCATATCAAATACTGCAGTCAGGTGGTACAGCCCCATTTGATTGTCAGGGAATCAGGCCTGTGTTTTGCCTGTGTTTCAATGGTGACCCTGTTCCTGGAACTCTGGGGTGAATCAGGATGGGAAACTGTTCCCTACAGTTAGAAGCATTTATGATGGTTTGGTATGGGCAAGGTGGGGATGACTGAAGACAATAATCAAGCACAATTAAATATGGTATTTATATTGAAAGCAATTGTTTTTTGCTTCAAGATGCAGATATTGTGCTAGAACTAGAACACATGTAGAGATGAAAATCCAGAATGTCTTTGAACTGCATGGCCAGTGGAAACTTGAAAATCCCACCTTCACACATTATTTCAATCAAGTCTTGCCTTTGTGCAGCCATTTGGTTTATCTCACTCTGGAAGTAGCTTGTGCAATAATGAACATCCACTCCTGCTGAGTGAGAACAGGCTTTACATGGACTGTAAAGTACAAATGCCTGCAGACAGCACAGTCCCAGTCCCACCACACCGTGTCCCTGCAGGCATTTCATCCCTGAGGTTTCACCACACTTCCCAGTTTAGCTGAGCCTGGCTCTTGCATGTCTGTGCATGAGAAATCAGGATGTGATGCCAAGCTGCCTGGCACCAATGGGCCATCTTTGGGGGATCTTCAAAGGCAAAGTCCTTGCCAGTGTAACAAAAGCCACGACAATTCACCAATGAGAAGCAGCTGAGAAATTACCTGTGCCAGTCTAAAGACTTGGGGTCAAGCTTCACTTGAATACAGACACAGATAAAGATAAAATGGAAGAGAAGAAAGGGGGGAATACTGAATGGGGCAAGAAGGGGAACCACATGGCAACAAACATCCTGTACCCCTCCCCCCAACTCTCAGCAGCAAGAACCACGTCTTTGGCATAGGCTGTGTGGGCAGTGGACTCACCAGGTTTTCTCCCTTCATGAGTCTGGTATTTTGGGCTGTTACCCCAATGCTCCCCTTTGCTCTGATCCAAATCCCTTTATTCACCTTCCTTTCTTGAAGTAAAGGCTGTCACAGGGCTCATTTCCTGATGATTGCTATCACTCAGGTACCTGGACAGCAGTCCCTCTGCCATGGCTGTGGCCTTGCCTGGGCCATAAATAAACCAGCATGGGGACCAAATAGAACTTGCAGGGCTTTTTCCATTTGCAGCTTGGCTGGAGTAATCCCTCTAAGCAATGCTTTCAGGAGAGGGTCCTGGTTGCCCCTGGTTCAGCATTGCTGTGAGCATTGCCCTAATCATTGAGCCTGTGTTGTCCCCAAGGTCAGGTGAGCCAGGGTAGCCAAGAAGGAGCCTGTCCACAGCTGTCCCTGAAAGGGATGGCCACCAGCCCTCACAGAGACCCCTGTGTAACTGCAGGTCTGCAGCTGCCAGCCATGCTGCGAAGGATGAGGTGTCTTGTTAACAAAAAAGGAAATATCTGCCCAGGAGAACCACCTGGTTCCAGTCCCAGCCTTGGACGAGGAAACAACCATACAAGAGTTGCCCTGCTGTGATGCTCTGAAGGGAGCCAGACCATCAAACAGGGCCCAAATGCACCCAGGACCACCTGGTGGGACATCCCCCGTGTCTGGAAGCCGTGCCAGGTTCTCCTGGCAGAGGAGTCAGTGAGTGGTTTGGCAGAGTGGAGACTTGGGCTCTGTGTACACAAGCAAACAGAACAATGTCAAAGCCTACAGGTGTTTGGAGTGCATAGTGACAACTTGCATTCTTATCTTGGTGTCCCTTTAGGGACACCAAAATCATGTGCAGGGTAGCACTTGGCTGGGGCTTGCCTGGATCCTCTCTGCCTTGGTTTCTGTCCCACACATTCACTAGCAAGCTGCACCATGTAATTTTATTCAACTTTATGGATCTCTTGTCTTTCATTGCATAAGCCTGAGTGATTTATGAGGTTGTCAACCTGGGCGGGAAACTCACATGATCCAAGGGGGAATCCCCTAATCTGGATGGCAGAAAGAAATTGGATCTGTAATTCCCTTTCACCTGTGAGATCCAGGCAGTCAGGAGTGTTGCAGGAAAAGCTGATATAAGTGTTTGTTTTGATTTTATTCCAAAGGCAAAGAATAATAGGGACAGAGTATTAACTTGCTGATAATGCCTTAATTAAATGGACAGTTTGTCCCTACCCACAGGACTGCTGTGATCAGCAGGATGGATCTAAGTAGGAACCAGGTCCCTGCCTGAGTACAACCTACAGCCATAAGAGTGCATTTTCCCTTGGCTGCCATCCCTTGTAACTTGTAGCTGATAAGTACAAAGGCATCATCACCCTCTGTGATTATTTACTATTTGCATTCCGAACTCCTGCAGAGACAAAGAAACTGCTTTCCAGGGAAACCCGGATATCAGAGTTTCAAGTGTGGAAACTGTTAGAGCCCTTGAAAGCAGAGATCTTAGGACATACCAGATAAATTGCTTCCTGATATCTGCAGTAAGTTCGAGGGTGTCAACACCTTATCCAGCACATTGTAGTACCACAGACCCAGTCTTCATCTTCACACACTCCTTGACTTGTGAGATGATGATTTCCAAAGACATGTGAACTTAAATGGCAACCATGAGAGATTCTACCCTATGATAATTTATACTCTGCACCAATTTCATCCAGAGCCTGTTGAAATTATGGGAATTTTACAGTTGTTTTTAAAAAACCCTTCAATTAGGCTTGGAGAATAGCTGTACACTTGAGTATTTGAAAACCTTATGATGAAACCTTCTAGAAAGACAACTAACTTTAATGTGGATGTATTTCCCTGTGAGAGCATTGGCCAAAAACATGGAATAGTAGTTTATGAATTCTGTGTAATAGCTAATTAGTGTAAGAAAACCAGCACAGCCCCAGGGAAAGTGATGATATACTGTCTTACATAAATATCTGTACCCTTTAAAATTATTGAGCAATTTTTGTAGGAACATTTCCGGAATCTTAATACATGTGTTTTGGTGTGACTTTTACCAGTGTTTTGAGAGGTTTGACCAGTTATTTAATCTGAGTTTGAACGGTGGCGGAGAATAAATACACAGGCTCTCAGCACTGGGATGATATGGGATGAAGAAACAAAACTTCCAAAAAACATACAAGAAAGGCAGTGTATGAATTTTCATCAGACAGCAGCTCTACATGACACACTTTAACTGCCACATCTCTCAGAAAACAACAGACTGCTGCCAAGCTGTTGGCAGAGCTTTTCATCCATATGATGACTGGTTTTCTACAATTAGTATTCATCATTTTTCACTGAAAACTGGTATCTCCTGAACTGTGGAAAAACACCAGGCTGAGATTTGTCCCCCCTGCAGTTTTTTATCTTCTAGCCATCATGGAAATGAGGATGACAGATAAGACAGTGGTTCCAGCAATTCCACCAATCACCATTCCCAGGATGTTCCCGTGGACCTGCCTCGACTCACACCTCTCACCCATGAAGAAGAAGGCTTGTCCTGATGGGCACCTGGGAAAACAAAGCACAGATTCAGTGGATCAGGAGCCTTGTCATGCCCTCACCCGAAGCTCCTCACATTCATTATCCCAGATGAGCTGTTCCCATTGGAGGGATTCACATCACAACGTTCCCATCTTGTCTGGAGGCTATTTGCACACCCTGGAAGCACCACAGAATGGGGCTTCTTTGCTCTATGCAAAGAAACCTGCCCTCCCGGCTGCTGGTAGGAACCAGCCACTGTGGTAAAGTGTTTTGTTTCTACTGTTCCTTGAAGACCTGGTGGCTTAGACCTGTGATCTGTAGCTCTGAATACATTTTAGCTGTATCACTTGAAGAAGAAAGCCAGGGCAAGGAGGGAGGAGGTCTGTGGTACCTGCAGCTTGCTTTCTGGTTCACATTCACACAGACTCCATCATTCTGACAAGGGTTTGGGTCGCACGGGTCTGGCAGATAAGGCAGCTGGTCTTGGACAGGCTCCATGTCCTGGGCTGCTCTCTTCTGCCTTTCAAGAACGAGGCCTTCCATGAGGGCAGATTGCACAGGTACAACAGGAACTTCAGTGTTACTGAGGTGAATTATATCTTTAAAAAAAGGAGAAAGACATCAGAATCAGTGAGTGATGCTATGTGTAGTGTGCCTCATACCAGGGGCTCACAGGGTTCTTCGTGGACCAGAGGGCGCTCCTTATCCATTTTCCCTTTACAGAGCTCTTGCTGTACCACAAGAAGTTCTGTGTATTTAAAGCACAAGATAGAAAATAACACTGAAATTGCAGAAACTAGTTAGGTAGATCTGTGACCTTCTGTACTTTGAAAAATTATGCCAAGTGAGGCCATTCTATTTGGAAATAATCACAGTGGGTATAGCCTTTAGTATATTTGGTGCTTAGAAATGGACATAGCTACTGGTCAGGGTGCTTAAGGGTATCTAAGAAGTTAACATTTCAAAACTCACTGCCATTTAGTTCCCTCTGAACTCACAATCACTTTAGTCAACCTCACCTGCCTAACACTAGGACAGAGAAATGCTTTTTAAAGTCGATTGCCATTAGAAGAAATGTTGGAGACAGGTGGCAAGAGTTATTTGAATGTATGAAAATAGAAAGAATCACCTATTTTGTAAGGAAAATCAGGAAAAGGGTCCTTACCATTAAATTCTGCAAAAATAATCAGGTCATCATTTTTCAGGAAGCTTCTCCGTCTCATCTGGCTGTGGGATATGAAGTTACTCCACCCCCAGGCTACACTTCTGTAGCAATTGCATGACTCATCAAATCTTCCAGCAATTGATGGTTTATCCCATATTACAGTTACATTATCTGCAAAGAGAAAATGAGAACCACAGTGTTGTGCAGCTCAAAGTACTACATGACTGTTTTCTGCATTACAGTGTTAAAGGGGATTTATGCTGTAAAATCAAGTTCAGGCCTGAAATTCCCAAACAAATCCCAGAGCACTGACAAAGTAAAGGTGCCAGGTGATCTTCAGGTTTGGTCTGCATGAGGATTCTTAGTCTATGTGAGACCATTGAAATTCCACAACTCCTCTTTCACTGAGAACTAACCAAACACAAATTGCCTCCTCACTGTCACCAGCTAAGAGTTCCCTCCTGCATAAGGACACTCCCCCACCAGTTTGTAAGTACCTATGGTTTAGAATTTAGCAGATTTTTGTCATTCCTATGATTTTATTAAATATATTCATATTTAGGGTTTAAAAACTCCTACTGAAAAAGTATGTACTTAACTTCCACTAGAAAAAGTAGAAAGGGATGAAGATTCATGTGTAGTATTTTATTCTGTACCAAACTAAGTTTTGTCCTACTCGTCTTATCTCTATCATAGAATCACAGAATAGTTTGGATTGAAAGGGACCTGAAAGATCATCTCATTCCAACCCCTTCCATGGGCAGGGACACCTTCCACTAGGTCAGGTTGCTCCAAGCCCCATCCAACCTGGCCTTGAATCCTTCCAAGGATGGGACATCCAGAGCTTCTCTGGGCAGCCTGTTCCAGTGCCCACCATCCTCACAGTAAAGAATTTCTTCCTAATATCCAATCTAAACCTGCTCTCTTTCAGTTTGAAGACAATTCCTTTTCATCCTGGCACTCTATGCTTTTGAAAATAGTCTCTCAATTTTTCCTGCAGGCTCCCTTCAGGTATTGGAAGGCCACAATTAGGTCACCCTGATTGTTCACCCTTCTCTTCTCCACACTGAATAATTTTGAATTAACAGATCCACGAAAAAGGGTGAATGTTGTGCATTCAGACCATGTAGGTTGAAGTTCACTGAGTATGTTGAAGCTGACTGAGCCTCCAAAATGCAGTTTAAACTAAATTATTGTTGATTTAGTGACAGAATACTGCACCCTGCTGGTATTCCATCAACCTGTGGTGATATGTCACCTATCATAATGAACAAACCACAGGTAGAATGGGAATTGTCAGCTCTCAGGAGAATTCTACATTTAGAATGACACTCAGATATCCCAGGGGTTGTTCATGGTAACACCAACCTTACGTGTGTCACTTTTCATGTTATACAGTCTTCCACAGGTAGGAATTCTGAGTCACACACAGGGAAGTTGTACACAGGAAAGTTTCCCATGCTGGGAAGTATGTCCAAAGTTGCCCAGCTCTGAGTCCTACACTCAGTCCTCTTACTCAGATTCCTTGGCTGTCATTGTCAACATTCCTCCAGGCAGCCACCACTCACCTGAGTTAACATGGTCTTTTCTTGTGGTGAAGCTTTTGCTCGAGGACATCCTTTTCAGGATGTCGGGATCCTGGTCCAGCACTGTGAGCGTGGCCTGGCGGTTCAGGGCCGGCCACTCCAGAACCGCATCGTTCTCTCCACTGCACAGGTGGAAGGCAACGCGAGCGTAGCCGCTGTTCCGGTAGTTGGGCAACACGCTGATGCCAAATCCGTAACCCTCAGGGCTGTAAAAACGGGGGCTTTCAATAACACTGATGGATGGGTCCTCAAGGATTTTGCTGAAGCTGCGAATGACCCACACGGCTGTGGGACAGGGGGTCTCTGTCAGAGTGACATCATCAATAGCAATCCCACCCGATGAAGAGCTGGGGTTGCCCTTCAGTCCCTGGAACAAGTAACGGAACTTCTTCTGAGCGTTGAGGGTTACGTGGGCAATCTTCCAGTTGGAGTCACTGTCCGCTTTGGCAAAAGGAAAGCAAAACATTGCTATCAGTGTGATTAGAGATATTACGAACAACTTGCCCCTAGCCATCCATCCCAGCTGCACTTTCAGACAACTGTACCTCTCACAGAGTCCTGAAGGCCAGAGATCTTAAGTTGATGTTGTGACTATAATATATCCACATTGTTTTGTCATCTAAAAGCTTTGGACATGTGGTACAAGGAACCCTTCACACGTTAGGGAATGGCAGTCTCTAGTAAAAAGGGCAACATGCTAAGGGCTAAGACAAAAAGGAGGGTGGGAATCAATGACCACGTGTGTTAGAATTAGTTTTTTCTGGGGAAACAGAAAACACTTTTCCAGGGAATTATCCCTCCCTGCAAGCTGCTGCAGCCTGATGTAGGCAGATTAGGACAGGTCTTGTGCTTTGACAACATAAAACACATGGAGCTGCAGTGGCTGAGTTTGTCCTATTTAGCAAATCATCGAAAGCGGAATCCAGTTCACATTTCCAAAACTGCATGTGCTTTTATATTTCCAGCTATCTAAAAATCAGTCTGAGATTCTTATTGACTGCAGAGGAGCACAGGTATTTACACCTGAACAGCCCACTCTTAGATCGTATAACAGCCAGTGGACACAGTCAGCTGGTCTCCAGCATGGCTTGGGGTCCCTCTCAATCACTGAGTGTAACATAATTTTAGGAATGTTGTGACTTCTGCTGTGAAGCACCAAAATAATATTATTACAACCCACAGTTCCTCATGTAATACCAAAATTCTTAGCTGTATTGCAAGATATTCTGGTAATTTCGGGAAAATCCTTTGATTTCTGAGACAGTCTCCTGCATTCATGGGCACAGTAAAACTCCTCCTCTCTACCCAAATATTCATCTTATTTTCAGAATTACCTTGAAAGGTTTGAATTTTCCTCATCTTGCGAATGTTCCCAGTGCCATCATCTTCTTTAAGCCAGATGATCAGCTTGTCAGAAGGGCTTCCCGTGGTCCTATAGAAGAACTGGAGGCACTGCTGAGTTCTCTTTGGATAAAGGATTCTGGACTCTAGGATTGCCACCTCATCTGCCTGGCCAGAGCTAGTGCTGAAGAACATGAAGTAGCCAGCATCTGGGAAGAAAGGGTAGACTGTCACTGCCTGTTTACACATTTCCTGCAAAGCTGCATGGTGTAAATTCATCATTTCAACTGCACTCTTTTAGTAAGCAGAAGAGTAAAACTTAACATGAACAGTGAAGGAAATAGCATGTGATAACCATCCAAGACAGACTGGGATAAGAATAGGAGTAGCAGTTCAGCATATATGTGGAACTCACTGCTGTCAGCTCATGTCAGTTTTGCATTAGTTGGTCTAATTGGAAATTGGGTTCCTCAGGAATGTCAGAGATATATGAAACAGAGGATTCAGTGCTGACCACAAGCAGTTAGTAGGTACAGTTTTTTACTTGATTTATACTGAAGATAATCTAAAAATTAGATCTTAGAGATCACATGGTATACTGCCTTGTAAAGTGTAAGACAATTTCTTATCAGCACTAAAGATAATAAAAAGGGGTTGGACACAAAACTAGCACTGTCCTGACCTTAAACATGCAGAAGGTCTTTTTTTATAGCTTGCCCAAATACTTCAAAACTCAATTACTCAGCTTAAGAAAATTATTTAAGAATTCCTGCTCCTAGTTTAATTTCCCATTAACATTTTTGAAGAGTTCTTTACGTTAGTTTTGAAGTGTCTACTTTTATCATTATATTTACAAGGATTCACCATTTGCACACTTATCATATCTTGGTATCACATGAAGTTGTCATGTCTTATCTGTATTGTGTTGCTTTTTAGTTTTTCAATTTAGTCAATGATTAAATTAATAAGTTAAATTTTTTTAGCTGTTGTGTGAAAGTTCCATGGACTCTTGTCCAAGATAACATATCATAGAATCACAGGATGGTTTGGGTTGGAAAGAACCTTAAAGATCATGTTGTTCCAACAGTTACACCTGCAGCTGGATAAAGGCAGTGCAGCTTCCTGCATGGTTAGTGAAGGGTTTTGAGCTGTTTACCAGGTTCTCTCTAATCAGTCAGGGGAATTATCCCCATTCCCTTCCACACGGCAGCAATGTTTTGAACTCATATCCACAGAAACCTTGCCAGAGATTGCTCTATGCAATGTATGACACTTGACCATCCGTTAAACTTATTTTAAACATAAGTGTATTAAATCCAAGTATGATCACTCTTGCTCCAAGTGAGAAGCAGGGCTGTGAGCCTGTTGAAATTGTTGTAGTAACAAACCCCCAAATGATCTAGACTCCATCTCCTTTTTGATAAGAGAGTCAAATAAAGGCAACAATAAGTGTCCATGGCAATTAGAATATGGCCCTGGCAGACTTCAGCAGACTCCTTAAATGGCAGGCTGTACTTTCCCTCCTTCAGTTTAGCCAACAGTAAGTCAAAAACCCAGAATACCAAAACTGTTAGGGTAAAATAGGATCCATCTATGTGAGAAACTTAGAATTTGCCCCCATTTGAGATGACTGCAGAACCACTTCTCAAGAAATGTCTAAATTCCTGATGGAGTTAATGATCCTCTGGAGGTGCCAAAAGGAGAGACACTCCCTACTCATGCAATTCGTTTCTACACTTTGGAGATCCTCAGAGGCACCCACCCCTCTCCACTAACTCTTCAAATAACATTGATACTTATTTTGTACTGAGTCACTGGATGTTAAAGCCTAAGTGCACATTAAGTGCTCAGTTCAGGCAGAATGGATTTTAACTGATAAACTCAAACAACTAATTTAAATTATTTTTTCCAGTTACAATTGTACTGGGTGAGAAAGAAGAGAGAATTAAGAATCAGCTGAGGGTTAGAAGCATGTATTTCTAGAAAATATCAGGTGGTTTTCTTGAGTTGTATTGTATTCTTGGGCCGGATCAATAACTACCAGCATTACAAAAGGTTGGAGATCTGTTCTTTCCAGTGGGTGGGTCATTTGAGGGGAATAAGCTACTACTGAGTCCAGCAAGTCGAAGAGTAACAAAGCACAAGTGAATGTGCTTTAAGTCAGGATTCCTTCCCCCTGTACTGAGGCAAAATCTACCACAGAAGTCACTTTTATCGTGGAAGTGTGTAATAGTTTACCCTGTCTAAACAATGACAAATTAGGCTCTTGCTTTTCAGAACTGCCAGTTGGAATTTAATCTTTATTCTCAGCTGTAAACTGGCATCCTGTGACTGTGACAGGGGCTCACTGCTCTGTTTTTGAGACACTTTATTCGAAAAATGGTGAAATTACCATGTCAAAATAAAAAGTATCCCTGAACTCCTATCATAAAATCTTTGCAACTTTCTTCTACTCCTAGAACTAGAATTCCACAAGCTTAACTTCCCATTTGCATTGCAAACACAACATTTATGAGTGGCTACAAGTGCTGTTTGATTCTTATCTTGAGGTAACATAACTCTTATACAGACTTTGGAAGTTGAAGTAAATCATTTTCCAGGTTATATTTAAAAGACCTCTAGTTAAGATTGTTCTTTGTCCCCTTTGATCTTGCTGGCATGGACAACATTCCACTAAATTGAAAAAGTTTAGTGAGAGTGGGAGAGCCAACACTGTACAGAGTCCTTAATAAGACTCTGAACTTGTCATTGTAACCAACCCTGGAGAAAACCCAGCTCAGAAAGTGTCCCATTCCTTTGTTTTACCTCTACAGCGCCCAGAAAGCGTGTGGTCCTCCTGCCCTGTCACACTGCCCTGCTGGTGGACCCAGTCTTGGTCATGGTTGGTGCCCTGGATCATACCACAGATGTTCTCAAACTCAAAAGAACACTGGTCCAAAAAGGTGTGAGTTGAAGCTGAAAAAAAATACACACATGGTCACCTCAGAGTAGTAGCTCATTAAAATTTCTGCTCTAATTTTGGGGGGGTTTGTTTACAGCAGTATAACCATTCTGTAGACAAGACACGTTATAACCCTCACGTTAGCGGATGTGAGCCCAATGACTCAGACGAGCAAACATTTGATTCCTGGAGGGATTCCCTGCATAAAGACAACAACCTTTGACCTCTTTGCAGAAGGTTAACAAGCCCCACGTGGCAGTGACTGATGGCTGTCTTTGTGCCTGTTTGCCAGCCTCAGTGTTTTTAGCCATTCCTTGGCTGAGGTTAGTGTTCTTCATGGCAGCTCCCTGACTGATGAACTTGAGCTCTGCCATTCCACTCCAAGCAAAGTCCACCCTGTTATCTTAGGCTGATTCAGCTGAGTTTGCCTGCAAGGCAATGCTTCTGCTGGCAGCACTGAGGGGACAATAACTTTACGGTAACAACCATGATCAGTGGTAACTTCTTCAACCAGCTCAGCAAACACCTAGACAGTGTGGGATTCTAGAACTAGCCAATCTCAGGAGCAAAATAATCTGATTAAGACCAAATGTCAGTAAAAGAGGACAAAGTGCAGTTGCATTCATCTCAAAAAAGGCTGCCCTCACACCACAGGCAGAACACAACCACAGGTCTGAACTCCTGGGAGCAGCATGGAAGAAAAAGTGTGAATGGTTTGGCTTTCCTTGAGTAATTTTTACAAAAATAATGACAGTGAGAAGAGCTAAAAAAGGATGAGAAGAGAATAAACTGTGTTTATCTGCACACCACAGGTCCTGTCCCATACCTCCTCAAGTACATTTGAGAAGAGTTTTTGTTATTTTAGAGACGTAAGGGAGGTGAACCACCCTGGCTCAAGTATAACAAAAGAAAGAGTTTGCCATGGTTAAATTCTGACTTACTGCAGTTGTACATGCGATTCAGTCTTTCCAGGTCAATGGCACTGAGGTCTAGACGTTGACCAATTATGTCATCAAATGATGGTATCTTTGCTGTGATTGTGGGGACACTTGCATTTTTGTTAAATGAAAGTGGTTCATAGTGCATCAATGATTCGTAGTCGTAGGGGGTGTTCAGATCAGTGATGTAGCTGTCATCGTACTTCGCAAAATTGTGCTCTTTGCCTGGTAAAAGAAAAGAAAAGAGCTTCATTTTTAGAGAAAATGGAAAGGAAATTACATTAGCATGTCCCCTCAGATACAGTTTTCTAAGGCACAATTTATATACCCAAAAGCAATTACTTCACAACAAAATATTGAAACTTAGCAAGATTTGTGTTTGTCATTTGGACAACAAAGCAGTGCCTTTAGATTGTAGTTCTGTGCTCTCACAGGTGACTTCAGTAAATTCAAAAACAAACATCAATGAGCTGTAAAGAATGGGATACATAGGAGGTTAGATTAGAATTAATGGGAATGGTTTAATAGTAATGATCCTGAAGGATTAAGTTTAAGGATTAATGTACTCCATTCCAGAATCTGTGAATATTGATGCAAACATTTCCCAGGATATTAGATATTAAATGGAGAAGGAGAGGCCCTGAAACTCATAAAGGAGACAAATACGACAGCCCCGGAGTGTCTTCAGGTGCTATTCTTCTTTAAAGAATGCCCTAGCAATCTCTGGAGGAAAAAAAGGTATTTTTACTCTAGATTTTCAATATTGATACGATATTTCTACTGAAATGGCTTTTGGAAACACATTTCTCATGGTTTCTTGGTGAAGTAATTTGTCTTTAGAGAAAGTTTTTCATTATGAAGGTGTCTGCTAGGGCAAAGAGAGGGAGCCATTTCACACGCCTTGGTATAGAAGTAAAAAGAGCTTGCCAGCATCTCTGACTGCAGATAATGTTTTCAGAGTATTTGGCATTTTTTTTCAAAAATAAAACAGCACCTGACTGTGCTGGTGGGTAATTACAGTTTCTCTTTACAACAACTGCCCTCCCCTTCTGCAAATCACAAAGGTCTTCAGTTCAAGGCTTGAGATTATATAAGAGCTTGGAATTGTTTTCTTACAGATACTTGAATTGCACCTTTTATCAAAAATAAAATAAAAAAAATACCCTCCTCTTGTTACTCCTTTTCAAACAAATCATTGTTGTGTAATACAGAATCAGATCTCACAGAGGACTACAGGAGAAACTGCCTAGGGACTAGGGGGACTGTGAAGAGTTTGCTGAAACTCATAAAACCACTGAATCTGATAATACCAAACCTGAAAGCAAAAACCTACAGAGACACACTGGGCAGGAGAGAAATATTTCATATTTCCCATCTGATCTAATAATTTTGAGGTTTTTTCATGTGCAAAGTGAATATTTCCAGTTTCAGGAAAGGCTGAATCTCTGAATATAGAAACCTTTCAGATTTTGAAAGGATCTTTGCTTAAAGAAGAGCCACCTCAAATCTCACCATTTAAATAAGTTTACAATTTGCATTACATGGTAAAAGGAAACAGATTCAGAGAGATGGGAAGTGATTTGTTTAAAATAAGAGAGCAGACCTGTCCTGGAGCCAAGGGGAAATAAAAGTCCTGATTTCCAAGCAGGGCCTCTTTCTTCCAGCCTTACACAATCTCTGGCTTTTGACCAGAGAAGTTGTACCAAAATTTCTTGATTTACAGTGGTCTCAGGTGTGCCCTACTGTTTCTAAAATTCTATCTTTAGGAAGGTCTTAAAATCTAGAAGTGAAAATAGGGTATTGATAAATCCACACTTTGCAAAATCTAACTTGAATGTTAAAGCCCACCTGCAATAATTTCGTCCCACCAGATATTCACGTAGTCATCCCGGTCCATCCTCGACTGCTCGTGGTAAAATCCTAAAGCGTGCAGGATCTCATGTTCCACAATAGCTCTGTAGTCACACCCTGACCCAATTGAGAGGTTCTGTCCAGTCTTCAGGTCCCCCACCATGGACCAACACCTGAGAAAGAGGGGGAGCTTACTCTCTGTTCAGTAAAATTTTCTTCTCTGTATTTAACTTCTCAACCTGCTCACTGGATTTAAAGCATGATCGTAAAAGTTCTCAGTATCAAAGGAGTCACATAAATCATTATTTAGATGCTGACCACGTGCCTTGATACTCGAAAAATACTCTAGTCTGAAAGCAGACTAACCCTCAGAAATTATCACTTCATTACTTATCCTCTGTGTCAGAGAAGCTCACCCTGCATTTTTGAAAGACACAGAAGTTTAGTCCTGCATCAGCTTCCATTTTGTCAAGAAACATAAAACATACATGGAAACAGTAAATTCATCAAAACAGGCTGAGCTTTTTTGCAATAACTTGGGCTAGACAAAAAACCCAGGATTATTTAGAATAGCAACATTTGGTCCTTTTTAAGAGCAACCATGCCTTGCATTGGCCAGGAGCGTGAAAATACGTTTCCAGTATTAAGATCTTCAACACTGACTTGTCAAAAAAATTATGGAGCTTGTAAACTTGTAAGACAAATGTTGTAGAACACTCAAGGAAGAGCTGAAGGCAGAAACATGAACTTCTGGGAAAACAAGAAATATTCACAGCTGATATAGTGAGAAGACTTTTGTGCTTTTCTACATTTTCTTTCAAAACATACTTAGCTGTAGGAAATAAAAGAAATCCTTTCAGTTCTTGAAAATTTGAATCTCTGTGTATAAAACCCTTTCAGATTTTGAGAGACCACTCATTAAATAAGAGCCATGTCAAACCAATAGAAATATTACAATAAACTGGCTTCCCGCCAGTTTTTTTTCCTTTTTTGTCTGTCTTCCACAAATTTCCAAACTTAAATTCTAGCTATTCACATTCACTTTCTTGGTAAGTTAAAAGGATGGGCATGGGGGTCTTCACTGAAATGGAAAACAACGCTAGATGGAAAAGTGGAAGCAGTTGATGAAAACCCAGAGATGCTGGGATTCACCTTCAGAGCCCATCTCAATAACACTCAGCAGAGGGAGGCAGCTGCTTGCAAGCTCTTTGTCTAAGAATGTCAGATGAGTTGTTTTCCTCGTGGCCTCTTTTTCTCTGCTGACAGCAAGCCTTTAGAGTGCTAAAGTCAAATGGAATGGGTTCCCAGCTGATTCTACATGGCAAAACTAAACAGAAATTGATATTACCCTTACCCATCTTGTTTGCTAAAGAAAATGTAGCTTCTTTCTCCTTCATATGGCTTGAAATCAATGCAGGACTTCAGGCGGAACATTTCAAATGCCTGGAGAATTACTCCTTTGGCATTCAGGTCTGGAAAACAAGGAAAGAACCTTTAATACATTGCAGTTTGTTCACCTTGGAGAGGTAAGATATGTACAGATACACACACGGAACCAAAGGAAAAATGATTTTTGAAAAGAGAAATTATTGAATTTTGTTAAGTTGTGGTTTGCTATGTTAGCTGTAGAAGAAAGAAAAATAATTAAGATATAAACAAGAATACAATAAGTAGTTACTAGTGAAGTTTAGCATTTTTAATGTGAGAGAAACAGTTCTGGAAAAGGCAAATTTTTTATCACAGTGACAGCAATACAAATAAGGACTGGAGATAAAATCTGAATAAAGTGTCTGCATTACCTAGGTCATCACCCAGAATATAGGGAATAGGGAACTTCCATCTATAGGTCTCATTTCTTAAGGCATTTCGCTGATTTTTCTGAAAAGGGAATTAACAGCGGGTGATGCATCTACTGTAGGCAGCTAAGCTGATTTGTAGTAAAAATACAATTAGGACCAGCAACAGAAAGCTTTTAATTACTTACAGGAAGCAAGATATCACCCTGAAAGAGGTCCAGTCCAGCAGCTGAAATGCAATTTAATCAAAGATAGTATCAATGAAACATCAAATGTATTTCATTTCATAAACCATATTGAAAATACTTATACAAGGGTAATGTCCTTGGGCATCGACAGAAAATAAATAAGGACCAGCCTCTATACACTGAAATACAGGTAATAATAAAAGTAACAGCAGTTTCTAGTTTCTACTCAATATTTACCTCTTGGCAATGTCTGCCTTTGTGGTGGCACCATTATCCATGGTCACCTTTGATAATCTCTGCTTGCTCTCAGGCAGTGACAAGAGTCACACAGTGGGACAGTGCTCAATAAACTTCTAATTTGTTTTCCATGTTTGTAAAACTTTATAAAAATCATACAGAGATGGGCAGAAAATGCTGTTGGGACTCCAGAGTCCTTCCAAATCATACAGTGTTTTTCTGCCTTAGCACCATGGGTCTGTCCAAATTTCAGAAAGGAAAGACATCTGCATCCCTTGTTTACACAGGGTTACAGTCCTGGATAGATTCGGGTGTCACAGAGAGAGGAAGGTAACTCAGAGCTCACTAGATTATAATTTTCTTGTTACCATCAGTACCCAACCATCAGTCTCCTTTACAATACTGAAAAATCAGCATTATGCTCACAAACTCTTCAGGCCTCATGAGAATTTAGACATGAACTCACCCAAGTTGATGTGGGGAATGTCTTTGAATATCTCACCAGCTCCAGCATCTGCAAGACAGCCAAAACATAGAGTGTTCAGATGTGGTGGCACACAGCAAGTAGAAGGAAATGCTTCAAAATGCTTCAAACCAGCTCACACAGCACTTACCAGCTTCACTGGAGATATGTCCCACCTGGAAGAGAATGGAATGCAACCAGTATAAGGTATGAGATGCCTCTGGACTGAGAAGAGCCTGTAGAAATCAGGTTTTACTTACAGAGACAGGAGAACCATAGACAGAACACAGAAGAAGCATCAGGCAGAGTGGGAAGATGCTGGAGCCCATTTTTGCAGTGGGAACAGAAGCTGGTCCCTCTCATCTCTGGCAATATATAGGGCAGGCTGCTGAGCTTTCCATGGAGCATCAGCCAACCAGCATCAGACCTTCCACCTTTGAAAGATTATTATAACAGTCAGATTTCCCCCTGGATGGCACCTGATGGCATTGCTCTTATCAACTACCTAAGTCCACTTGGAGGAACACTGCAGAGAGGAATGTGGTAACTTCATGTCTTCAGTGCGGCTGGTGGAAGACCCACCCAGACTTCATATAACAGGTTCTGCATCTGGCCCAAAGTTGCTGACTCCTTCTCCTGTGTTTGTTACTTGTCAGCATTATGATCTTGACTGCATAGGAGAAAAGCCACACTCTCAAGCAGAATTATTCCAGGTTTATAGCACTCCAGTGCCATTAGAATTTGGCCCAGTGCTGCTTTCAATTAATAATTAACATCACATTGTAAAGATTAGAAGTAAGAGAGATATGATTATGAATGCCCTGACAGTGTTTTCCCTCAGCTGATCATATTCCAGAACTGATGCTCCATGCACAACCTGCCACTCTCTGCCTCCAGCAGTGGTCACTTGTCTCAGTAATCCTTGGCTTTCCAGTTTGATGCTCCTTTGTTTTCTGGTGGGTTTCAGCGATCACAAACTCTTGTCCTACATCTTGCTGTCTTCTTTCTCAGGGGACATGGGTCAGGAAGAGCTCCATAAATCTCTAGTTTACCGTGCATCAGTATTGCCACAGGACCCATGTGGCCTGGAGTGCCTGAGTGCCTTTAACTCAGGCATGGAATCCTGTCCTTCATTTCACATCTGAAATTAAAAGTCACAAAAGTGAGGATGTTCACCTCTATGTTCAGCAATTAGACAGGAAAGGGCTTGTGCCATGACACCACCACCCACAGCACAAGGCAGAGAGCTCGAGTAAGTAGGTTTTGAGTAGGATATGGGCCTGTCCTAGAAAGGAGTCAGTCCTTCATCCTAAGCAACATATTCTTCTCCAGGCAAATCAGAATAGGAAGTTATTCATAAGAGTTCACATTGCAGAGAAAAAAGTACAGAGATCTTTTCTTGTTTGGAGAAGAAGGGCCCCAGAGCACTAATCTTTCACCTAGCATACGTGGGTGTTCTTCAACATTTGCTTTTAGGAATGATTGTTTCTGACACCTAAGCTGAACAGGACACACTACTAGTAAAATAAGCATATCTCAAGATACATCATGTCAAGGCTGTTTTCACAGGCAAGCAAAGAGAGTCAAAACACAGCACCAAGGCCATATTTTCAGATGTTTGGTAGTGGATGTGAGAAAGGAACAAAACATTGAAGTAAAATCAGAGCAGTCTGAAAACCACTTGGTTTTTAGTACCTTAACTCTAAAATAACTCAAGAACCTAAAGATGATGTCTAAAGAGAACTCATTCTGAGGGCATATATTTGTTTTCATATATATAGGGGGTCTCTTGGACCCCCTTTAGGCACTGGACTGAGCTCTAAGGTCTCCCTGGAGCCTTCTCTTCTTCAGGCTGAACAGCCCCAGCTCTCAGCCTGTGTCCATAGCAGAGGGGCTCCAGCATCAGTTTCATTTTGTCCTCCCCGGAGGGCAGTGCATGCACATTCTTCCATTGGCTGCAGTTCTGTAAAAAACTTGGTGATGGGAAAAGCTGTTGCTCTTCCACTCTGGGCAGTACAGCAGGTGCCTCATGGTCTCTCACACCACATTGTATGAAGTGCCCCAAATTGCTGTACATCAGTATTCCCACACCCAAGGGCAGATCCAGCCCAGATTCATAGACACAGGCACAAGCTGGTGTCACTAAATGCAGATAATACCTTTTGTTAATCTGTTTGCACTGGTTTTAACTCCACTGTAACAAACTCTGAAACAGAAATGTGGCTTAGGTATTTATGTCCTTCATACAACCAAGAATGAAAAAAAAAAGTCTCCTGAGCTGAAAAAACTGTCATATCAAAGTGGTACCAACCACATTTTTAATAAAAAATTACCCATCCAGCTTCCCAAATTTTAGGTTAGTCTGTTTCCCTCTGTAGGGCTTGAAATCAACACAAGACTGAACTTGTCAAATGCCTCCAGGTCAACAACTTCAGCATTCAGATCTGAAATACACAGCAGAGGATAATGACAGCAGTTGCTCTGCTTTTAAGTATTATAAATATCTATGATTCTAGATACATTAAAAATAGGAGCATATATAAAAAAAAATCTGCCTGGATAAAAGAGCAGGAGGCTGTTAGCAAAATTCCCTGACTAATTTTGGCAAAGGTCATAGAGACATAATCTGTTACTAGAAAAACTGATAGTGCTGAGACAAACAAGCAGGCTTTTGGACATCCAGGGCATTTTTCAAGTACTGCCGAAAAATTTTATTGCATGTTATAACACAATCTGAACTGTAGTCAACTTTGAGCTCAGGGCCAGTAAAAAGAGATACAGGAGAGATACATATGATTTAAACAGCAATTTACTATTTATTTTTCCTCTTGTATTATTCAAAACTTAAAATAGTGTCTAAAATCAGATGACAACATGGATAATGCTCTGAATTAGTTTACTTAGAAAATATCTGCATATCCTCTCAGCCTGTACTGAGATGGGACTGGTAGGAAGAAACAAGGCACAAAGGGGAGAGCAGATCAACATGAATGTTTTTCAGATTAGGATCCCCTGACTTGATTACTCACCTCACTGCCCTGGCTGTGATATGCTGAGTGCAAACCGCACTCTGAGTGAGCATCGACAGTGAGCGAGGGACACAAGAACCCAGAGCCTGAAGCCTGACACTGATCAAACAGGGATCACTCACAAAATCACAACATTCTGCACTGCAGAAAAACATCTCCGCTGTTTGTGTCACCCAACACAGCCCCCCTGAACCAACATTCAAATACTCAACAGTGACACCGGCCCCGCGTAAGGGGATACCCAGCACATTTACATCCCTGCACCTGCCCTGCTCCCCACAGCAGCGCCACCAAAATCCCCCCACCAGCACCAGCAGCAGCAGCAGCTCTATAAAGCTCCTCTTGCCATCCCTGACACTCCACCAACAGCAGCCACTGCCCTGCCTCAGGCACTGCTGCCACAGCCCCCTTGGCCAGCACAGCTCTGCTCCCCAGCTCGCAGCATGGAAGCTTGTCACTCTCCACAGCAATACAATGTCACTTCATATGGGGCCACCACTGTGGCCATCATCACCCTGGAGGCGTTTGCTGGCATGTGGATAAATGCTTTCCTTGTTTGTGTGCTTTGCATTGCCTGGATCAAAAAGAAATCCTGGAACTCTAATGAGAAGATCTTGCTGCTGCTGGGATGCTCCAGGTTTTCCTATTTGTTCTTCTTATGGGTAAATGCCTTTCTTTCAATAATTTATACCAATTACATTTATGTTCACCCCATACTTCAACTAATTTTATTTTTTCAAACCTTTTTTAATTATTCCAACTTGTGGGTTTCTGCCTGTCTTTGTGGTTTTTATTGTATAAAAATTGCCAATTTCAGGAACAGGTTCTTTATCTACCTCAAAGTAAAAATTGACAGGATTGTACCATGGCTCTTGCTGGGGTCAGGAATTTTAGCCTTGGCTGTCAGCATCGTTATGTATGACTTCGCTGAAACCTTGCAAAATAACAACCTCAATTTCACCTGCCTCGGAAGTTTTTGGGAAGAAGGTATCAGAATGGATAAACATTTTTTCTCTTATTTTTTTCTCATGGGCTTTGGATATGCTGCTTCATTCACAGCAGTCATCTTTTCTGCCCTTTTCCTCCTCTTTTCTCTCTGGAGACACAAATGCAAGATGCAGACAAACTCCATGAACAGCCTCAGCGTGGATGCCCACATCAAAGCCATGAAATCTATCCTCTCCTTTTTAGTGATGTACAGCATCAACTTTGTATGTTTGATCTTGGCAATAATTAATGCCCAGAACAATGAAAATACCATGACACTTCTTATAGTCATATATCTGCATGCTTTTCCAGGTGTTCATTCCCTTATTCTGATTTTCAGCAATCCCAAGCTAGAAAAGGCACTGCTAAAGATTCTCTCCTGTGTGAAGTGCAAGTTTTTAATGAAGTAGGAACTGTGATAAAAGCTGGAGCCCATGCAAAATGTTGAACTTTCATCATAGAAAACAAGTAATGTACTCTAATGCAACTCTCCAGGTAGTGTAGATGACACAGATGTTCTTTCTTCACCATCTAAGTTAAGAAAACTTCATTCATATTTATTGTGAGTTAAATACATTATAATTGTATTTAGATTTAGCTAAATCTTTGAGATATATTTTTGTTATTCACAAAGTCATTTAGCCCTCTTGTAGGAATGAGGTCCAAATCCCTGTGTGGTGAAGGGAGTAATATGGGCATGAGAGTCTGCTGGTGCAGTGACAGATTATCAGGCAGAGGCCCTTCACTTCTGCCTGAGCCCAGTGGAAGAGGGAGTGACGCTAATTAAGTGTTCAGCCCCTGCCCAAGACTCACAGCCTTTGCAATCAGAACCTTGATATCCCTTATTTCCCTACCAAGTGGCTGCCCCCCACTATTTAGGATGGCAGCAACAGGGTATTTTGACTGCAGCCTCATATGTACTGTTCCCAAAAGTACAGATTTGGTATTTGAAATCCTCTGTGGCAGAGGAATATGACCCCACTGTACAGATTGGACAACAGGATTGCTTTGCTCTCCTCTCCAAAGCAGGGAGCACCTCTTTGTTAAGATTTGCTCTTCCGACTGTGTCAGATTTTATCCTGGTGAAATTCCATTTCTAGGTGCAACTGATGGTAAAGTTGAAGTTAATGAATTACCCATTCTTGGTTTTTTTATTTTCTTAAAATATATTTAACTCTAATCCAGTGAGTGTATTTATTAGTGGCAATTCCAAATTTGTATTTCTACAATAAAATGCATTTTTTGTAATTCTGTGATTGTGAAAGTTCTTATTGAACATGGCAAGACTTAGTGTGTCAAATTTGCTATAATCAGAAATTAAGCTGAGGCACACCCATGCCCTTTGATCTCGGAGGATTAGCAAGGGGTTTATTTTCTGCCAAATTTCTATACTCCTAATGTAACAGACAAAGACTGGCTGCAAAACAGCAATAACAATACTGCAAACCTGCCACAAATGTTTTGGTATTCACTGATTGAAATGGCTGCAAAAACCAGGTTTATCTCTATTTTGGTTGAACTTTCTGCTGTGGCCATGTGCTGTGTGATATATTATGGGCTGTATCACTGTCTGGCAGTGGCTGATAGCTCTGTGTGAACACGCTGACCCCTGTCACTCACCAGAGGTGGTCACTGACGCACAAACAGCGAGGCAGGAACGGCCCCGGGGTGCTCAGGGGGTGCAGAGCCCCCTTCCCACGCCAGCCCTGCGTGTCCTCTCTGCCCCACTGCCTGCAAGGACAGGATTCCCTGCTCTGTGTGACTGCTCTCCTGGCCTGCCTTGACTTGGCGATGACATGGGATTTTCCCAGTGACTCTAGGTCAGTAAAACCCCCAGGAAACAGGCTTTGCTCTGGATCAGGGGAACAGCTTGAGGAGGAAGGAGTGGAGGAGACAATTTGTTAAGAGCTGACTGCAACCCCCATTCTCCTTCCCCCTGTGCTGCTGTGGGGGAGGAGGTGGAGGAACTGGGGATGAAGAAGTAAAGTTGAGCCTGGGATGAAAGGGGGGTGGAGGCAGCATGTTCTAGCTGTGTATTTCTTGCTCATTATCCTAGTCTATATTCTATATGCAAATAAATTACATTCACTTTCCCCATGTCAAATATGCTTTGTCCATGACAGTAACTGGTGAGTGATCTCCCTGCCTTTATNGTACCTGGGGAGTGATCTCCCTGCCTTTATCTTGACCAATCAGCTTTTCTATCCTGTTTTTCACCCCTGCCCCACCTGTAGGTGAGAG